>APFE031335964.1:133561-144779 GCA_000404065.3 Pinus taeda
CCTTTCCAGACTGTATATATAAACAACTGATCTTTCACTAGATAGACAACAAAGTAAGCAGCCTAAAGTTTTATATCACATTTTTATTTTAAAAGTGAGTCCTCTAGTTTTTCCCTCATGTTTCCTTGTTGCCCTTCATGTTCACTTCCATCATTTACTTTGGCTATATTTTTTCTCAATTGGGCTATTTCTCTGGTTTCGGTGTTGTAGTAATTATTCTCAGCATTTCTTCGATATATGCTTCTCCAATTCACGTCCACTCCTCCACATACTATGCTTTTTCTCTTTTCATAACTAGCTTCTAGACATCATCTTACCAGTTCTCATCTTGGAGTTGCTTCTCTCCCCTGAGTCTCCTTTGTTGGATTTACAACAAAGGAGGGAGAAAAAAATATTATTTGTTGGATTTTCCTCACTGTAGGTTCTTCTTGCTTTAATTCCAATTGGTAGGTGCTGGAAAATGCAAAACATGAACCAATGCACACCAATATCTTGTAGGTAGATAAGAAATACAGTTTACTACCCACCTCAATTGATGGTGTCAATCACAATCAATGTACTTCGCTAAAAAGAGGCCAAACAATTCCACATGATGATTTTATCATTAAACTTGTATTATAGCATTCGAGTAAACTAGTGAAATAATAGTGATGCTACTCAATTACATTCACTCTACAGAAGAAATTGATCCTCGTGCACGGGATTAAGAAAGGAGAATAAAAAAGAAATACTGTGTTTCTCATAGAACAATGGGTTGCATGGTTTATTGTTTAGGCAAAGATTCAATGCTAGTTCTCTTTCCAGGAGTTTACCCTTCTTGTTGCTCGGTGATTATTCCTTAACAATCTCCTTCATTTTTAGTGGAGTGATCTTCCTCAATTGCCTAGTGATATGGCTCAATTGACGCAAGGATCTTCTTGCCCAATGATTGTGCTCATAGAAAAGCCCTCTATAGTAACATCATATGACATGAATACCAAATACATGGCATTTCCATTCTCCAGGAGAGCTTTGGAAGCAATTGCCCCTTCCACCAAAGCTATAATTTGGCTCCGCTTTAGAGATATGCCCAGGGAATAACCAACATCCAAATTCTTCTTTCCTAGCCTCGTATTTGCCATAGTGATGGCTTTGTTGGACTAACCACGATATCTCTGAGTGGTTTTCCACCAGCTGTACAAAGAGGGCTATAGGGTCTCACTGGCTTCCAAGGACTAAACAAAAGCTACCACAATGGAATGATAAGTAGGGCTGAATCTTCCATACCAAATCAGATGAACATCCACAGTAGGACTACTAATGAGTAGGGGACCATTGTGATAATTTAAAACAAGGGGCTACTATTCAACCAATACAGAGGAACAAAGATCAATCAGAAGAAGAAAACATACAATAAACTTAAACCCTCCCATTCCCAAAATCAGAGAAACCCTACAAGCCCTAGTGGTACTGGGTTTTTCCTAATAGACAAGAAATGCCTATGTTTTTCTCACTCCTTTGTTGGATTTACCTCACTACAGGTTCTTCCTGCTTTAACACTAACCAATGGGTGTTGGAAAACAAAAAACCTACACAAATGCACATTAATCTTTTGTAGGTAGATAAGAAATGAGATTTAATACCCATCTTAGTGGATGGTGTCAATCACAATTAATGTACATCACTAAACAGAAGCCAAACAATTCCACATGAGGATTTTATCATTGGACTTGAATTATAACATTCAAGTAAATTGGTTAAATAACAATGATGCTACTCAATTACATTCACTTTGCAGAAGAAATTGATCCTCATGCACAAGATTAAGAAAGGATGAATAAAAAGAAATATTTCTTACACAACAATGGGTTACACGGTTTCAAGTTTAGGCACAGATTCCATGCTAGATCTCTTTCCAAGAATTTACCCTTCTTACTACTCAATGATTATTCCTTAACAGTCTCTTTCATTTTCAGTGGAGTGATATTCCTCAATTTCCCAGTGATATGCCTCAACTACTCCAAGGATCTTCTTTCCCAATTATTGTGTTCAATTGCATTCGTGGAAGTCATTGCCTTCTTCTCTAGAGAGTCTATTGCTTCTCTTAATTTGTTTTCCTCAACAAATTCTTCCACTTTAGCCTAGTGATTTCTGGTCTATGTTAAAATTTCTTTCTTAGTGCTCTCCTCCTTTGTAATGAATGTCTTACTTATTGCTGGAGTTGATTTCTATTTCATCATACAACAAGATGTTTCTAGAAACAATAAGATCTGTGATGCCATGCCATCACACCCTGCTATGTTTCTATTAATTTGGTATCTCTTTATTTTTGTCTTATTTCTGCAGTAGCAACAATCCGTCATCTCATATCCTCTTGTTTTTATTGTAGTTCCAGTGTAATGGGTGAATACACTAAATACATTGTATCTTTCCTTTCCTACCAGATATTCTTAGAAATGTCATGTTTAAAGTGGTAGTTTATGAAGCTGAGAGTGATCTACTATGGGCTCATGTAAGTCTCACAAGCATGAATTGATGATTAAACATGAACAAGATGCTATAATTTAAACTTGTTTTTGGTGATGCAAGAACACTAATGGATTGGGGGTTCTCCTGCATCACTCATTCCAATGTCTAGTAGATATCCTTTGTTTGAAAATATTTATTGAAGTTACAATTTATTTATCATGTGGAACCATTTCGTATAGTTATAACAGATTGAGTACACAAGTAGATGAATAGATTCAATAGAGAAGTGGATTCAAGCTTGAGATTCAACTTTGAAACATGAACCTGATGTTTTTAACTGTTTTCAACTTCGCCATTTGATAACATGTTTATGCCCTTGTTTGAATTCTAGAATTTAGTTATTTTCCCAATAACTATTCGGAGTAGTTTATGTTCTATTTTCAAAAATAATCTTTATTTATCAAGGTTCTTTGAATTTATAGGTTCATGTTTAAAGACATATACATTTGAGTTCCCTTGGGTCTAGTTCATTTTATTTCATCCTTTTATTCTATCAATCCCTGTGTTTGTTGGTGATTTACAATTTGTTGATATCAGTTTCTAGGTGCAACACATTGTTGGATTTATTAAAGATATTTCCTTGCCTTTATCTTACTATCTTTCCTGTGAAGCATGATTATTTATTTCCATACATAGGGTTGAAGTTTAATCAGTTGGTTTTGCATTTGAAGGACGATTTTCTTATATGATTTGGTTCTGTCTAGCAGGTATATCAACCTTAAGAAGAAGAAGTAATGGTATTTCTTGATCCCAATGTAAATATAGTTTGCTTAGATTGTAATGAGGCTAGTGATGGTGATCTTTTATTATTGTGTGATCGCTATGATTCAACATATCATACATATTCTGCTGGCCTTGGAAGGGCTATCCCTTAAGGAGATTGGTATTGTCACAGCTATCAAACATCTATGCTTGGAAAATCTAGCACACATGATGATGATGTTGAGGATTTTGTGCTTGATTTTGACAATGGGGATGAAGCTGAGGAATTAGAGGATTTGTGGAAGATGCTCTAGTTGGCATGGTTTTAGAAAGAATAAACTTAGAGCTCGATTTATCACCACCTTCTTCTTCTTCTGCTCCTCTCGCGGAGACAAGGCCAAATCATGTAAGAACAATTCACAAAAGGATTTTGCGACAAAGCACTCCAAATCCATCTCCTAGATTGCTAGATGCAACAATGGCTTCACTTAGGAAAACTAAAGTATCTGGGACTACATCCAAATATCCATTGTATGGACAAAAACTCTCAGGTGAGCACATACTTCAGGAGCGTGTACAGGCTTTACACGACAATTGGTTTGTACCAGGAAAAGGCTTTTAAAAGTTTTCACCTAGCTCTTCCCTTGACATATTTGGGTCCAAATATGGGACTAATGAGAATGTACAACCCACACCCAACAAAATGTCACTTATGTTTCATGAATTAGCTCAGAGAAGTAATTCAGCCCCTATTTTAGAGATGGAAAATTATATAGTTAAATCTGATGTTGATCAAACATGGCAATGATGGAATGTACTCTAACATCAAGAGAAGATAATATAGGTCTGGCTAATTCTCATAAATATGGAAGACATTAGTAGGGATCATCTTCTGGTCATAAAAAATGATTTATAAGAATTGATGGGCAATGCAAGGTCAAGTGTTGTGAGCGGAAGCATCTTAACTACTCATGTATGATCAAGAACTAGTTATTGTCAAGATAGACACATTCCTGCAACTACTAACTATTTGGAAAATCCAAAAAGGATAATAGAGGAGATCTCCTGTAGGGATGTTGGAAATAATAGGCTGCTAGCACCCAGTGTTTCTAACGAGATATTGGGTATAAGATTATCTGAAAGAAGTAATAGTTTACATCATCAGCTAAACAATGGCACCTCATTTAGTAAACCTCATGAAAATGGAGTCCTCAAAGTTGAAGGTGCAAAGGAGAAGGTGATCTCCATGGTAAAATCTCACATGAAGTGCACACTCACAAGGGAACATAGGTAAAAGCATTTGTATTTCCCCTTCTCTTATGGTTTTTCTTTATAGAGTTGATTTTACTGGGTGTACATTGTATTCATATTAAAATTTCTCTTGAGGAAATCCTATTTTTATTCTTTCCAAGAACAACTCTCTGGGAAATATCAATGGGTATTTCCCCACATTCATCGATGGCATCCCTGGTAAACCCATTGGAATTGACTAGTGCACCTCACCCAAGGAATTTCGAACAGGGCACCTGCCAGAACAAAACTAGCCAAATACCCAGTAACATTAATGAGATTCGGTTGGGCTAACCCCTTGAGCTCAATAAATCATAATCAACTACACTATTTTCCATATTGAAATATTGATCCTATTTAACATTTTGTTAGAGTAACCATAACAATCCAAGCCTGTTCCTATTTTTATTTTGGTTTTTAATTCCTTTTTTGGTGTGGTGACAACTTTATATGATTGTATAGATGTTTATTTTTTTTAGTGTATATGTTGAAAAGTAGATGCTCTCTTACATTCTACCTTGTCTGTTATGTATTGATGGAGTTCAATTTCATTAGTTGTGACCAAAGAGCTGTGTCAGGCATGTATACAAGGATTCTTGTATCACTATTTATAAACTGAACATTGTCCTTAAACAAGCAAAGTAGATCCTTAATTCTACATGTTTGCCTCTCAAGGAACTTCCAATCCTAATAATGAGGTGAAATTTAAGTGTTTCCATAATCCAAATCTCAGGTTTTGTGAATTCACTCATATATGGTCCTAGAAAAGCGAAGTGAATTTTAATTATTTCCAAATATTAAGTTCTGTATATTCACTCATATTTGGTGCTGGAATCTTTTGAGAAAACGGGAAGAATTTCTTTTAGTTGCATTCAAATTTTCCAAAAATAATACTAAATTTCTCCTTAACTAAACTTTTCCCTGAAATGGCTTTGGGATTGAAAATTTTGTAAATATTTTTAGGGAAACAACCCAAAATACTCTTTCCATATAAGAGTTTTGTAACTCTAGGTGCTAACATAGTCTTCTATTTTCTGCTGCAAATGTCTGATAGAGTCTGCCCAGAAACAGATCAGAAAATTAGGTAGATTCACTGGACGGACTAAACAATTTTGAATGAATAATCACTTAACATAAATGATATATTAGGTTGCATAAATATATAACTTAGAAGCATGAACCGAAGAAGAAATCTCAACGAGATTGACATTCTTAATTGAGTTGAATGAGGCTAGGAATAACTTTGACTAGAGGGTGTTGAAAATGGCATGATTTTGTTCTGATTGGATAGATTTTAAACTAAAAATCAGTAGTTTTCTTGCTTGCATAACTTGGGAAGATTTTTACATCTCAAGTCTCAATCTTATTGAATAGTATGATTTATGCCTTGCAATGTTGAGATATGATGTGTTACCACTTGCTAGTAACCTAAGCACTTTGGATGAAAGTTTAGTTGTGAATTTTACTTTCAAAAGATAAAAGTGAAAATATAGATTAGTTGTCCATTGTGTAGCATTTCCTTGAAATTTTGCTACTGCTTGAATGAATAAATCTGAAACTAATTGTTGCACCAAGAAAAAAAATATCTCTACCAATTTGTAGTGGAATAGAGCATAAATAAAATGTAGTCACCCTATAGCAAAAAAAACAACATTTTCTAGGGAACCCAACTGGGAAAACCCTCTGCTAGCTGTAGAAATTTAAAATACTATCCATATTAGGCTTCGAAACACCTTCTTCGAGACTAGTTTCATCGATGCTTATTGCTTTCCATATTCATTTTCATAACCATTAGGGTTGTTGTCCGTCAAGTCAGAGTAGCTAGAAAGTGTCTCTTTGATTTCAGAAAGCAAATCAGGATCAACTTCATCCAAGAATCCCCTAGAAGGATCATCAGTAGCAAGAAGAAAGGTCTCTTTTTTATTTTATTTCATCACATGCATCAATCATAATCGTTAATTTGTCTTCATTTCTTTCACAATCATTTTCAATGTTAGATGCAAAAGGTACTTTAGTATGATATAATCCTTAGGTAACCAACTTCAAACATATTGTTGGTTAATTTATTTTGTTTGAAGTTTATTGAGTTTGAGTTTTATCATGAAACTACTAGAAGCATACTATCATGGGTGAGTTTATTATCTTGATAACGATGTTATGGTTTGATATAGTCCTTGAAAGGAACTTATAGTTGATGGTTAAAATTTCACATTCCTTTCATTTTTTTTCTTCACATATAACAAATATCTTTATGTTATAGCCTCTAGCTAGATATATATAGTAATTTCCATTCAGAAGTTGGATGCCATCATTTTGGAGCTTGATCATACTCAACTTACCTTTGTTTGAGTTGAAAATGTCATTAGATCTCATTATATCATCTATTGCGGAGCATAAATCCAATTTACCTTTGTTTCAGTTAAAAATGTAATTAGATCTTGCTATACCATCTTTTGTAGAGAATGAATCCAATTTCTCATAGTCCATTTGCTTGAGGTATAAAAAAGCTACTTTAATTCAATAAACTTACTTTTCATATTATATTTGTTGATTGTGATTCTGCAAACCACATATGCATTGGAAAAGGGGCATATTTAATGAAGTGTGGAAGGAGAGGGAAGCTTCAGTTATGTCCTTTCAAACTTTCTAAGGTATGTAATAAAATTTAAAAAAATTCTCCATAGAATGTTGTGCCTTAACCTTTTCTTTTGATAATGGATTATTTATGTGATCTCCCCTCTCTTACACACAACCAGAGTCTAGACATACATGGTTATTTGGGATATGTGGACAATGGAGAGATTTACGCCAGCCATTTATCTAGAATTTTACACTGTAGAAGATCAAACATTTACAATTGAATCTTTCCTTGCCACTAAATTAGAGTTGAAGAGTTGGAATCATATTTGTCAGGTATATACCTCACTTTTAAATAAATTTATTTTTGACTCTGTACAAACCTTCCATGGGAGGGCAAAAAGTGATCACTACCACTGCTTAATCTTTCTGCATGCCAAGTAAATATTACAAATGTGTATAAATTAGTAGCTCCTTAGAGAATCCTAAGAGTGGCGCTATTTTAGCAACAAGAAATTCATTTATTTTTAGTTCTTTCATTAGTGCATTGATAGTATATTGTTTATTCCATACAATACCTCAACAATGTATGATCAAATTACAGTTAAGCATGTCATAATATTTTTACTTACCCTCTTTTAGTGGGAAACTAGAGTGTATGTCAAGCTTGCACATCAAAATTGTATCCTGCAAATTTTACTTGGGACAAGTTTTGTGGATCTAAGCAGCAAAATACCTGTTGGAGTTCAAGAGGTGACAATA
The DNA here is from genome assembly GCA_000404065.3 of Pinus taeda. NCBI lineage: Eukaryota > Viridiplantae > Streptophyta > Pinopsida > Pinales > Pinaceae > Pinus > Pinus taeda. The sequence goes on from APFE031335964.1 coordinate 141,401, forward strand.
CTACAAAGTGGGAAAGAGGTTTCGCAGTAAACTTGGCTTTCACATTATGGTTGGAGTCAGTTTGTTGGCAAGATGATGTATACCCCAACTTCCCTTTTATGTTTGAGTGCAAGATCAAATCCTTCGACATATTCTTCGCTCAATTGTCATTGATGGGTTTTCTCAAAAGTGCTTCACACCTATAAACTTTACTAGAGTTATTCTTGAGTCTTTGGAGGTGGTTGGCTTTTCAAATCACACACGTACAAGAAGAGGAGAAATACTATTCCTAGCTATTTTGAAGTTATCTACCTATGAATAGGGTGTTCCCATTCTAAAACCTGATGACTCGCTCTACTTCTTTCTAGTAAACAAATTTCGGACTTGCCATGAATCATGAGTCAATTCCAACCCCATAACTATAAATTTCTTATTTAAATATATAGCTAATAGATTAGAATATGCACAAGGAGAACTCCATTCTTGTTTTGAAAGAACCTGCAATCGACTTGTACCATACTATTTAATATTTTCTATATTAAATCTCCAGCCAAGAGCGTAAGTTAATGAGTTGGGCCAGCAATTAGAATCTAGTTTCTTTGATCCTATTGTAGTGTACATGGAAAAAAAATCATTTCGAATGACAAACCAGATTTCCTTTTACAAAGCCAGAGGTACTATGTGTATATATTGCTGGTAGGATTTCCAATTATGTTCTACTTCAAACACTATCAAACAACCACATCATTGTCACAGTTGCTTGAATGGTTGGTCTGACATTACAACATTACTTGATTCATTGATTTGCTGCAAGGTAGGGTAGGATAGGTTTGTGCATAAATACGCTACCTAAAGCAACATTTCAATTTTTGGCATTTGTTTTAGTTTCCAAATTTACAGGTTGCAGTATTTATATGTTTTGGATTGGTATGAGTTGTTTTGGGTTTTCAACTATTTGACCATACTGCCCAATGGATGAGGCACAAATCTACAAGTTTCCAGAGATCTACGGTGCTTGGCACCTCCAAGGAGCTACCATCCCCTGGTGCCAATGTTAGAGTCAGTACTTTTCCCTTCCTTCAGTGATCAAAATGGGCCTCTTACTATGTTTGGTTTTGTTATATGGTTTTCACATGATCTTTAGCACAAAACATGTCATAAGTGTGTCCATCAAAAGAAGATTGGAAAGAGATTTCCAACGGTATATCACACTTCCAAAATGGCTCCTGGTTTAGAAGATATGACCAAATGAATGATTGACTCTCTCCCCGTGCAGCAGTTCATGTGTTTAAGGATCTTGAGGAAGCTAGGAGATGACAATGGCAGGATTGTGATAGAGAAGAAGAGAACATAACAGTTGAGGTCTATTTCCATGCTGCTAATCCTCATCTCAACATATGGTGAGCTCATTTCTCTGCTTTGATTGAAAGAGATATCCTATGCAGAGGGCATTGTACATTGCTGACAGTGATATTGCTGGTGAAAGGTTGGTTTAGAACTACTAGTCTCATGGTTCTAGAGAGTAATTTAAAGTCAGATTTTCTTGGTTCTACAACAGCTAAATCAAATATGTCAAGGGAATTCATTTGTCCCTTTGATAAGGGAGGCTAGAGGACATCAAATAGGCTTACATAGAAGAAAGTGGTTACTGTCATGGCCCAAATTGATGCAGTGAAAGCAGGCATAACAAGTGTTCAATGTTTTGGTGTAATGTGTGAAGAAAATGATGAAACATCCAAGGTTTACAAATTTCCCAGAGCTGGAAGAATTGCAAAGATACTCCTGTGAAGAGATGAGAAGCACACATTTATCATAATGTAGGGAGTGGTATGGTTACAACTTGAAAAAACACTATGAGAGTATTGGTCCCATGGAAGTATCGTCAAAGGTCCAGCTCAACACCAAATCTCAGCACCCCTACATTTATAATACGCACAGGTCAAGGAATCGAAAGCCAAGCCAATCTAGCTATGGCATTGTACTTCTAGCCGTGGCCCTACACACAACACTTACACCTGGGAAACAAACATAAGCAACAAATCACACAGTTAGTTTCTAAACAAAGTTATTATCATGATATCCAACCTTGGAGGCTAGTTGTTTAATTACATGTCTAAGTGAAAGCATAATTTTTGCTTGAAGGATTGGAAAACCAGAATGCATAGTGTTGGAGATACTATTGTTGAAAACATATGAAATAGTTTAGTTTCTCAGGTGCTTGTGATGGAATTTTTGAGTTTATCTCCAGTCAAGTGGTGATTGATATGGTTGACAAATTCAATGATCCTCACGATTCTGGAGCTAGAATTTGTAAATGGTGGCTGGTGTATGCATGATGAAGCAACAACACATTATATAGACATGATCAATTAGACAACACTTGGACGTTGTTTTATCAAGCAGTAATTTAATAAAACCCCGCATATTAGATGGCAGATTAATCCTTTTGGGCATTCTGTAGTTCGAATCATATTTTCTAGGTGTAGATCTTGGGTTCAACTCTCTCTTTTTCACACGGATCGACTACCAGGACAAAACAAACCGAATAAATCATAAAACCTTGGAGGTTGTATGGCAGCGTTCCAAGACATTTGGTCCCTCTGCTCAGATATTTATTGATGCATTTCATGTTCACTATAATCCTCCAGATCATTTTCGATATGAAATTTTTTATGGGGATGATAATTCTCCTCCAATTTAGGGTGATGCTTTACTTTTTGACAACAATGTTAAACAACATGTTGATGATTTTGTCGAAGCAGCAATAAATCAGGCTAATTTTACCCATACAAATCATATTATGTAGACAATGGGAAATGACTTTGAATATCTATATGTGGATTCATGGTTCAGCCAAATGGACAAGTTAATCCACTATGTGAATAAGGTATGTAGACGATGAACATTCTTATTGGATAGGATATTTCACAAGTAGGTCAATTCTAAAGGGATAGGTTTGCTTCTTGAGTGGTTACTATGTTATTTCACGACAGTTTGAGTTCCTAGTTGGGAGAAGAGATTCTGGCCCCAACAACAGAACTTCTAGGTGATTCTTTGGCTATTGAACAACATCATGATGTTGTTATTGGCATTGAGAATAGCCATACAACTAGTGACTGATCCGGATTTAAACAAGAACGCAACGAAATACAGAGATAACCATATACACAAATATGCAGCGGAAATAATACTTCATTTCATTAATTGAAAATACTGAAATATGCTTACAACTAGAAATGGAAATAAACTAGCTAGGGCGATGGTAGCTTATCTCTGAGAAGAGATGTGGTGACTACACGCCTCTGAACTGTGTTACAATGAGGCTCATAGGCCTATTTATTGTTGAGAAACAATGAAAAACCCTTCACATCCCAAAACCTAACCCTAGAAGATGAAACGC
>APFE031335964.1:149403-201092 GCA_000404065.3 Pinus taeda
GATGCGTCACCTCTAGGTAGCCGCTGAAGGATCTGCGCAAAGCTATCCATCATCGCGTTCCTTTGCCGCTCGAGGGCTTCTTCGAGCAATATTTTGATAGGATCTCCCGCCCCCTCATCTTTCTTCTCATCCGCCATGGGTGGCTATCGGGATTTGCGAGGCTGGTCTTGCAAAGGTTCGACTAGTTCAAGCCCTAACTCCTTATATCTTGACCTCGGTGGGGACATGCAAAGAAAAACAGAGAAAAAGCAGACCGCTCTAATACCACTGATCCAGATTTAAACAGGAACGCAACAAAATACAGAGATAACCATATACACAAATATGCAGCAGAAATAATACTTCATTTCATTCATGGAAACTACTGAAATATGCTTACAACTAGAAATGGAAATAAACCAGCTAGGGCGATGGTAGCTTATCTCTAAGAAGAGATGTGGTGACTACACGCCTCTGAACTGTGTTACAATGAGGCTCGGAGGCTTATTTATTGTTGAGAAACAATGAAAAACCCTTCACATCCCAAAACCTAACCCTAGAAGATGAAACGCTAAATTGTGGGCCCAGTTTGGGTAAATTGGTACATCAATTTCCCGGGGTCGTAACTTTGGCATATGATCTCCGTTTGACGCGTACGATAACTCGTTAGAAAGATCTATCCGAGAACTACCACTTTCGGAAGGGCAACATGGTCCATGGACCCATGTTGCCCCCAAATTTCCCAAAAAACATCGTTTAGGGCCTCAAAATGGCTCTGGAAGTTAGGGACCCAAAAAACTGCTAAAAATAGTAAGTTGTGCTACAATTAAGGAAACTGAAAATGCTAAGAGAAATAATGATGGGGGTCTAGATGGACTTGTTAGGTGGCCACCAATATCCACCTGGATCAGTGACTATGCTAAACGCCTTTCAATCAGACCTTCTTAGGTAGAAGAGGTAGTGAATTTAACTCTTTCCTGCTTGAGGAGTTCAAAATCTTATGGATGCCAGAATACATCAACAAACTTTGAACAGTGTGGTAACCTAAACATTACTTTTTACCCACCAACAGAAATAAACCTTCCACTTCGGAAAAGTGTAGTTGTAGTTGCATGCAATCCTCTCGATTGGAAGTGGAAAGAGACCATAAGAGTGCCAGTAAACAGTGAATCACTAGTTGTCAACAATGGAAAGATAATAGAGTCACACCTTGTACCTCTAGGAAATTCTATAAATATCAAATCACAAGAAGGGGCTAATGGTTTCAAAATCCTGAGATTGCAAAAGCGTAGTTTCCCCATTAGGGGATTTTCCCACACTTTTCAAAAATAATGAGGCAAAAAATAAGGTCATAGGAATTGGTGGGGGCGTTTCTAATGTTGTCAATAGGATGATCGAGAGTGAAATGAAAGGTGTGAAGTTCTGGAGATATTTTATGAATAAAACCATCAAATTATTAAGTCCTAGATTTGAGGAAATGGAGTAAAAGAGGAAAATTAATGGTGAAAACTGAAATGTCAGAGTTGCCAGGTACAAATCTGGCAGTGGTTGAGGAAAATATTAGATTTTAGGGCTTAATATCAGCAATCAAAGGGTGAAATAGCAGTAAAAGGGAAAATTTTGTGGAATATGGTTCCACACTTGAAGGAGCAGATATAGTAATATTAATCCACTTGGCAAACCTTCACATAATTTGGGTTTTCAAAAACTATTTCTCATGGTTCTCGAGATAGTTTGGCAGTTGCAAATTAGTTTATAATATTGTTTTATGATAGGATTTTATTATTAATTTTATTTTATTATTTCCTATTTCCTATATTGAGGAAATAAAAATAGATTTGTAATTTAGTATATATAGGATCATTTTTAAAAGATAAAGGTTTGATTTTTGCAACATGAAGAGGCATTTGGATTGTGTAAAGTTTTATTGAATATCATAATAAAGCAGTTTTTTCCCTTTAGGCCTGGGATCAGTCATGGTGCTTAAATGTCGAGTATGTTTTTCTCATAAATTCATTTATACATTATGTATTTTCTACTATGTTGTGTTGTAGCATTCTCTAAGTGAAATGTTTGGAATCCATCAATGCCATGATGCTCCTTTCATAATGATTATGTTGTTAAATCTGTGGTTATCTTTTTAGAATCCATCCCCTGATAGATGCTCTGTTGAGTAACCATGTGCTTCTCTTTCGTCTAAAGTTACTGCTGCAAATCCATCCCTTGTTTGATGCCTCCAGGGTAGCGGGCTTTCTCCCCTATTCTTCTCATATTTGCAATCTTTATCTAGCTGAAAATTACACTTACTTTGCCCCCAGTTTGCGGGCAGATATTGGCATCAATTCCATAGCCCAAATGGTCCTTTCTCTTGTTGTTTTCGACCCAAAACCTTTCAAAAAAATCCCCACATTCCATAGCTAGACTAAGATTCAATTATCACAGCCACATTTTGTTGGCAAAGAGAGAGCCCTCTATGGTCTGGCAGGGCTAGATGCCAGATCGAAAGCTTGGTCTGTGGTTACCTCGAAATTGTCTCTTTTGAGCTTTGAGGTTCATTCTGAGTGCTAACAGGCTATCTTGTAGAATATTTTTCCTTCGAATTATCAATTATAAGCATCAAATATTTTTCTTAGGAATGTTTTGACCTCTTTCTTCTTTCTTCCTCAATGACATCTTCTTCATCTATATGCATCAAATCCTTAGTAAATAGCCCTTTAGATCCACTGTCATGCTTAGCCAAGGTAACTATTTTTGGCTCTACTTGTCCTTTCTTTTTAAACTCCTTCTGATTGCATTGAGCAATTTTCTTCATTTTCCAATTGATTTTAATCAACATTTTCAATACTTGACTATTCCATCTTGTTTTCTATCCTTTCCATTTCTGAGCTACCTTGATGTTTATATTCAACCCTTTTTAGCTTCTTTCTTTTTTCTGAAATCACATGATGAGGATCATAGTGACATGCTTCATCATATTGAAAATTGAAACAAGCTAGCAATTAATCAATTATTAGTGAAGTTGCTAGATTCTTAACAATAAAACATTCCTTTAGAGAAATTTTGAGGTAAAAAATGGGTCTAAAAAAAATGTAAAAACAAAAATCAACTTTATAAGAACCAATAGGATTGAAGATGACAATGTCAACCATGGGGGATGATTCACCATTTTTGGAGTAAAAAGGTAAAAAGATAAAAAAATAAAAAAATAAAAACTACTTTGTCAACCCGTATATTCAATTTATCTCCCTACGGTTGTACTCAAATTTTGAGTGAGAGCACTCATTGTATGTGGATTTAAATTCCTCATCAAAGGAGTACCCATGTTGCATAATTTTGATAGGCCCTACTACAAGAAAAATGAGAAATACATGAAAAATGTGATTACAATCACGTTTTTCATGTATTTATCATTTTTCATGTAGTTAGGTTCCATCGAAAGTATGTAACATGGGTACTCTTGGATGTGGAATGGAATTTTGCATTCAACAAGTGATCCCGCTTGAAATTTGATTAAAATAGTAGGGAGATAAGTTGAAAATACAAGTTGAATTTTTTTTTTTCTCTCTTTTCCTTCTAAATTTGATGATGTAATCTAGTATTATTTTATTATTTCCACTATTATTTCATTAGGAGACCCATTTTAGAACTCAAAATTTCTCTAATTCATTTTCACTAGAAATTTGAAAGACATTGCTAAATTATTTCGTGAAAATGTATAAAATATGAATCTAATCTCTGCTTTAAGATCTCCAAAGAGTAAACCCTAGGAGTTGAAAATCAAGGTAGTTTATAGCGTTTCACCTCTTATCCATAAATCCATATCACTGCATAGTCCTTATATAAGAACCAATCTCCTATTCTGCATCTTGAACTCAGTTAGTTACATTTCTTTAGCTCTGGGTATATTCTTGGAAATTCTTCTTCATGAATTAATGCATACAACTTGGATATGAACTTGCTAAAGAAATTAAATAAACCCTTTGACTCATTTCTAAGACACAATTCCTTGTGAATCATTAAACTTACTCCAAAATAAGTAATTCATTCTAGTTTCAGAACACGTTGTAAAAATTGGTATGATGCTGATGTTGTTGCTATATATTTTTTGTGTTGTTTACATGATATGTTGCTGAATAGTTGAATGTTTAAATCTAGTAATACTTGTTAAAATTTGTCATAATACTGATTCACCTCCCCAACCCCCAATTATTATCTCAGTTTCTAATTAATGCAGGAGCATCCAGCACCCTTAGTCAAAGGGGAGTGTTAACACCCCAAGAAAATCTCCTAGCTTGTATCTCAGATATGCTCGGGAACATTACAAAGTCAACAAAATGTTGGAAATGGATGAATGAAAGGAATGATGCATATTCAATCCAGATAACCACTTCTACTATGCTTAACTCTAGACATGGGTGAACACCCCCAGACTACAAGGATTTAGGCCACCAATCACTCACAGTTTAAGGATTAAGTGAATATGGAGAATACAGACCACACCAGTAGATGCACAGGACCCTGTGATGGCCGGTTGCAACCAGTAAAGAGGTCTGCAAATCTATTTCCTAATTCACAGATAGGATGATAACTCTCTGACACTAAGTAAAAGAAACATGCATAACACATTCAATAATACATACAAGATTCTAACACAAAAGTGGGATGCCAACACCTCAAATGCTAGATATCAAGAGCACATGAATAAATGTATAACAGGCACAGTCTAGAACGAAGAAGAAGTGTAAAGTGAGCAATTAATAGCAAAAGAAGCTTGTATTAGCTGAAAATGAAGACCAGACGCTGCAAGTATCACAGTGGTTACAGTCTCTAGAAGTTGAACCTTATGTCAAAACCAAAACCATCAACACTCATTACATTCTGTTTTTGGGTATATATAGAGTTTATTTACAAAAATATCTTATTGTTCTATGCTTGGAGGGGTCATAATTGACCACCAACCACATTAATTCTCTGATATGGGTCTCTGCTGCAATCTGCTGCTTCAATAAATGAACTTGATCTTTTATTATATTTTTTTGTCCTTCTTAATCAAATGAATGTCCTATGAAAGAATGATCCATAACTGATAAATGTTGTGATCTGCTCGATGAACGTCCCTCTTGCTCTTTAGCCATAATGTTCTTGAATGTAGTTGTTGAAGAATAACTGTGCCGAGTACTAGTAGATGGCCGCGATTGTGCTTTGGAAGCACGGCTCAGTCAAAGGTGGCAAAGACTTCATGGCGGGTGTACGAGCGAGTGGATAATAGATATCAACCATTGGATCGGGAAGATAAACAACAGAGATTGACTAGCAGTGGCTATCGGGAGACATGAGAGTGGGATAGACGAGGGCTGTTGGATCTCATATGGGCAACACCAACGATGATCGCATGTTGGGAGTATGAGGGGGTTAACTAGTGGGAACGGGTAGGATGGTAATGAGTGGTTTTCCCTCACCACCTATCGGAGGTGGGTGCCAAACATACAAACCCACATGATCACAATAGGAGGGTGACACGTGGCATACGTGACGAGCGGAAAATCGCTATCCCCGCGGGTTAATGCACGTGTAGGTTTCGGTAGCGAGACAAGTGATTACCGTTGGATCTGGAGATGGGCGATCGGATGGCTGAAAAAATGCACCTGTTTTATGTGACTAATGTGACAGGAAAGCACCGGATTGTCATATAACACTCGTTTGCGTAGGCGCGGTTATATGGGTAAAGCCTTAGCACTGAGGGGCTAGATGGAAGAGGGGCCTATACAGGGTTTATGGAGAAAAACAGAGCCGAAGAGGTCAAGGGAGAATAAGGAAAATGAAGGGGAAGGAGAAAAAAAATTGCTGCGGGGCTCCCTGCTTGCAAGAACACACAGCCAAATTTGAAATTTGGTCCTCCAAACGTTGAAGCACATAGCAGAGCTAACAATGGTTCCTTGTGGGGATGAGATCCTCCCTATGAGGTCTCAAGAACCTACAGATCAATGCCTTTCCAATGAAAACTAATTAGCAAAATTCCTAGCGTTCCATTGGGCATGGAGTCTATTTTTCTTATACTAAACTAATAAAAACAAAATATTTACGACTTTAAGGCCAAAAAACCTTAAATCACATAAATTTTCAGAAAACGCCCATTAACTGGGCCATCAAAAACCGCTTCTCCCCCCATACTTTGTAGTATGAAGTTATTGTTCCCTTGAATCTAAGAAGTAATGAAAGGCCCTGTCTAGAAAGCATCAAACTTGGCATGATTGCCTTTCTTTTCTTTCAGTGCATCCCATTTCAAGACCAAGCCTCCAACCTTAAAATTATCTGCTGTAGTCCTTTTGTCAAAAGATTCCTTGATCTTTTCCTAATGTGTTGTAGCCTTTTCAACCAGTTGTTCTCTGATTTGATGTACCTCTGCTAAATTTGTGATCCTCTTTCCCATGTCTTCTTCCTCATCCTGCTCTGATTGGAGGAACTTTACCACAGGGAGAGTATTTTGAATGGGAAATACTGCCTCTGTCCCATATACTAGCTTAAATGGAGAATTCCCTGTGGATATCTTAATGGTCACTCTGTTAGCCCAGAGTGCATACTTGAGCTTAGAATCCCAATTCTTCTTGTTGTCCTCCAACAACTTCTTAATTATCCTTATTAAACTCTTGTTGGAAGATTCTGCTAGACCATTACCTTGAGGATAATATGAAGTGGAATGAACTAGTTTAATGCCCATTGAATTACACATCTCCACCAATTCTTTTGCTCTGAAGGATGCTACATTGTCTGTGATTAATTTTTGTGGACAACCAAATCTGGTGAAGATGTTCTCTATCAAAAACTTCATGACTACATTATGATTAGCCTTCCTGGTGGGGATTGCTTGAATCCATTTTGTGAAATAATCAGTGGTTACTAATATCCATCTGTGCTGGCCACTAGAATGTGGATTGATTTCTCCAATGAAATCCAAGGCCCATTGTTGAAAAGGTCCTTTTGCATGTATTGGTTTTAAGGGCAAAGACTTCAACTGTTGTTTCCCTTCAAATCTTTGGCACTTGTCACAAGATTTAACAAAGGAAAATACATCAGAAAATAAGGAGGGCCAATGATATCCAACTCTGAGCATTTTATGAGTTGTAATCTTCCAATAATGGTGACCTCCACACATGCTGGAATGAAACTGCTGCATAACTTCCATTGACTATTCTTTATCCAAACACCTCAAAATAATTCTAGATGGATCCCTCCAATAAAGCAGATTTTCATTAATGCAATATTTTGCTACTCTAAGCTTAATTGTTTTGGCTTGACTTTGAGTAAATCCTAGAGGGATTTCTAGCTTCAGCAAGAATTTAACTATTACAGAATACCAATCACAAGAAGCTAGATTTTCAGCCACTAAATGCTTTCTCTCTGGTTCAGCTACTTCCTCTTCTTCTGTTTGACCATTTTCTGCATCTGTGCCCATGAGATTAATGTCCAATGTTCTGCAATTTTCTTCCGCTAATAACCTGACAAGACCCTGACCTCTGATAAGCTTGGTGGGCTTCAATTCTATATTAAATTCAATTAGTTTTGCAATCCATTTAGCCCTTCTTCCATCAGCATCAGGCTGTGTTAGGACATCTTTTACTGCAGCAAAGGGTACATATGCAATTATCTTTGAATGCAGAATGTAAACTCTGAAAGCTTTCAAAGATTTGATAAGAGCATATGCATGTTTCTCAATGATATCATATCTCAGCTCGAAATCCCTTAAGGTTTTTCTGAAAAATGCAACCGAATACTCTGAGCCTTCTTCATCCGCTTGCAATAGAACTACTGCAAGGGTCTCTTCAGAGGAAAAAGAAAATATATGAAACTCCTTGCTATATTCAGGACTAATTAAATTAGGAGCCTCCATACTAGCTTTTTTAATGGAATCAAATGATTTTCTTGCTACATCGGTCCATTTGATCTCTGACCCCTTTTTTAACATGGAGGTAATATGCTTCACAAAAATCTGCAAAATTTGGTATAAACCTCCTCACAAATCTTTATTTTGCCTAGAAAGGACTGAACATCTTTCTTCGATCTCGGTACAGACAAAGTCTGTATTTATTTTACTCTTTCTGGGTCGATTCAGACACTTGCAACAGAAACAATATGTCCTAACAGCTTGCCTTCTTCTAAAGCAAATTGCGATTTTTTTGGATTGACTGAAATCCCAAACCTTCTGCACTTCAAAAACACTTTCTTCAAATGCTGCAAATGGTCTTGATGACTGCTAGAGTATGTAACTGTTATGTCATCAAGGTAGACAAGGATAAATTTATCCTTCTCTCCCACAAATGTTATATCCATAGCTCTCTGAAAGGAAGCTCCAGCATTCATCAGTCCAAAAGGCATCTTGGCATACATAAAAGTGCCCCAAGGAGTGGTGAATACAGTCTTCTCTTGGTCATCTAGACGCACAACAATCTGATTAAAGCCTGAAAATCCATCTAGGAAAGACATCACTTTGGCTCCTGAGACCTTCTACAACAAATGCTCCATCTTGGGTAGAGGATAATTATCTTTCTTCGAACACTTTTTAAGTTTCTGAAATCAACATAGAGTCTGATTTCTCCACTTTTCTTCCTCGCCACAACTAAATTGGCTACCCACTTTGAATATTTGAGGGGAACTATGATTTTGGCAGCCATCAACTTTTTAATTTCTTTTTCAATCAGAGGGAGGAGCATAGGATTTATTGGTCTCAACTTCTGTTTAAAAGGTATGGTGTCTTTCTCTAGCGGAATTTTATGGTGGATAATCTTTTTATCATATGTTTTCAGGTCACTATATTCCTAGGCAAAAACATCAGCGAATTGCTTCATTAAATTGTAGTATTGATCACTTTGGTCAGCACACAAATGAGTAGACAAATTTATGTATCTAGGTTGATCTGGACTCCCTATATCATGCTTACAAACTGCAGATTGGTCTTGTTTTTGTGCAGCCTTGTAAGGCACATCATTCTAGTCAAACAGTCTTTCTAGAGGAATTAAACCCTTAGGAATATGATTGCTGGGCAGTTGGACAATACTATCTTTACCAATTTTATTACTAAGTTGTACTTGGGGATTTTCTTCCAAGGCTTCATTCTCTTGGTCAATTTGCATTTTAGAAAACTCATCAATCACTTGAAGAAACCTATTTATTTCATCATCATCTTCAAAAACTTTCCAATGCTGGACATTGTCAAGCAAGGATGGTCTGTATTTCATTTGGACTTCATAAACAATTATGGGAGGCATGGGAGGGATAAACATGCTAGCAGACACAGCAAGGGAATCAGCAAGCTGATTTTTGGCTCTAGGGATATATGAGATACAAAAACTATCAAAATAATCTTTGAGTCTCCATACCTCATCTCTATATACTTTCGGCCTTGGGTGCTTTGCTTGAAATGTTCTGTTTACTTGTTGAATGATTATATCTGCATCTCTGAACACCTTTATGTTCTTGATTCCTCTGTCTTTAGTTGCATTTAGGCCCAATATCAGAGCCTCATATTCTACTATATTGTTTGTGACTTGGAAGGTCAACTTAAAAGACAGTTGTGTACTTTCTTGTTGTGGAGATATCAAACCACCCCTGCTCCTGCAGTCTCCCTAGAACATGCTCCATCAAAGAACATCTCCCAACTTGACTTCCTTTCTCTTCCTCAGCCTGAGCTATTTATTTCATGATCTGCATTGAGGCCTTCTGAGATTCTTCTATATGGAGAATACATGCTCCGAAATCGATGTCCACAGCATAAATGGGATGATGGGATGGGTTCTTCTCATCAATGATGATATATGCCAGCTGTGCTTCTCTATAGAATCTCCTACTTTCTCCAAAAACTGGGATAGTGGCATAGGATAGATCATTCTGTAATGTCCCACCTAGTCTTTTAATCCATCCTCTAGACAACATCATGCCAAACTTAGGAGGGAAATTTGCTACCACAATGTCCATCACCATGCTCTTCATGGGCAGTTCAGTTAGGGTAATTGCTAAATCTTTGATCAATCCTAGACATCTCACTTTCCTTGAATCAAAAGAGAATAAATCATGATAAGTTCTAGTGATATCAAGGCCTACTCTTACATGATAGCTTTAGGCATCAAATTGTGGCTAGCCCCTGTGTCTAACAAGAAATTGTGGAGGATTTTGTCATGAATGGTCAAGGAGACATAAAAATATGGAGAATTATCATCAGCAGGTTCGGTCATTGGAGTTAGCACAACTGCAGATCTATCATTTTGCAAATTGACAGAGTCAATGGAGGTTTGTGTGGCTCTCGGCTCAAGAGCTTCCAGGATAGGCTTTCTAAGTACTTCACTCTTCACAAGCTCTAACAGAGGCACATATATTTTCAATTTCTAGACTTCTGCTTCAAGGTTGAAAGGGTAAGGGGACTTGTCAGGACCTCTTACCTCTTGAACTGGTGCTTTGAGGATGACTGGGTTAGTTGCTGGTCTCTTATGTCTGGTATTCTGTGACTCTGTTTGAACAACAACTCTTTGGGCAGGATTCTCCTTGACATTATTTTCAATTGACCTCAAATTATACCTTTGTTGCTCCCCGGTTTGTAGAACAGCTTCTCTGTCCCATTCTTGACTGGTTTGGTCCTGTACTAATGCTTCTTCGTATTCAGCCAATGTCAAGAAGGCAACACTTCCTTTATCTTCCATGCAATGTATTTCATCCTCATCTTCAATCTATTCCTCCTCCATGACTACATTTTGAAAAGGAGCTTTAACTTTATGTTCTTCATTCAGTTCTTTACCCCTTTGAATGATTTGCATTTGTTCATTTTCTCTTCTGAATGAATTTGAATTTCTTGGAGAAAATGTGTTCTTCTGCCTTGCTTTTCCTAAGTTCTGTTCAACCTTTAGCTTAGATATTTCAGCAGTCAATGACTCTATCATTCTAGTCATTTTATCTAATTTGGGCTCTGAAGTTGAGGCAGAGGAAGAAGAAGCCTCACCTCTCTGCCTTCTTCTATCAGCATGAACTTTAAGTTTTTCTGTAGCCATAATATTAGATTCTACTTCTAGGGCTGCATCTTGCATATCAGCCAGAGTGGCACATCTTCTTTCTCTTAATAATAGGCAAAAATCATAATCAAAAGCATTGGCATAAGTAAGTTTGGCAGATATGGGGGTTGGCTTTACCTCAGCTGGTATTTTACTATACATCCTATTAAATCTCTTATTAAAATTAGGCAAAGATTCCCCATTTTCTCTCTTCAGGTTACGAAACTCAATATGGTAATATAGCAAGTCCTTTTTATCTCCCCAGTGCTTCAAAAATGCATCATCTAAGGCTTAAATATCAGCAATAGATCTAGGGGTCAACTCTCTGAACCATTTTCTGGCCTCTCCATCAAGGCTCTGGACAAAAACTCTCATCCTGATCCGAATTTAAACAGGAACACAACAAATTACAGTGATAACCATATAAAAAAAGATGGAGCGGAAATAATACTTCATTTCATTAATGGAAAATACTGAAATATGCTTACAACCAAACATGGAAATAAACCAGCTAGGGCAATGACAGCTTATCTCTGAGAAGAGATGTGTGGCTACATGCCTCTGAACTATTCTGAACTAATTTACAATGAGGCTCGAAGGCCTATTTATTGTTGAGAAACAATGGAAAACCCTTCACATTCCGAAACCTAACCCTAGAAGATGAAACGCCAAATTGTGGGCCCCGTTTTTGGGTAAGTTGGTACATCAACTTCCCGGGGTCGCGAATTGGTCGTATTATCTCTGTTTGACGTGCATGATAGCTCGTTGGAAAGATCTCTCCAAGGACTATGTCAATAATTATAATTTCTATACAGAAAAATTGTTGGCGGTATATTTCCAAAAAAACTTCGTTTAGGGCCTCAAAACGGCTCCAGAAGTTTAGGACCCAAAAAACTGCTAAAAATAGTAAATTGTGCTATAATTAAGGAAACTGAAAGATTGAAAGAGACAGTTCTAGGGGTCCAAATGGGATAGGTGGGTGGCCACCAACATCCACCTAGATCATTCCTCCCCCCTTAGGAAGCAATGGTTCCCATTGCGTTGAGTTCCTTCTTGAGATGAGGAAGCTTCTGCTGAGCTCGGTCTCTGGTGAGCTATTCTGCAATCTCTGATGTGTCCAGAAACGGTGGGAAGCATGGTCGACGCTGGTCCACATTGAACACTCGGTGTAAGAGAAGGAATGGAGGAATGATGTGCTTCAAAACATTGTTGCCCGTAGCCTTGGTACTGGTGTAAGCACCATGTCGGAGTGGTCTAAGTTTCTGATGGGTTCTAGTAAGTCGTTCTCTCTGCAGATGCAACCAAACTTTGTCACCCAAATGAAACTTGTGTGGTACCCCTGTGGGTGAGGAGAATTTGTTCCTGTGTTCTGTCATGACCGTATCCCTTTGCTGCTGCTGCTACATGGAGGAACCCTTTGCAGGGTTCATGGATGTAGCAATGATCTTCCCCTTACTTTGGGAGTGAACTAGACAGGAAATAAATTTCCTAGTCTGTGATATGAGTTTGCTGCCTTTCTTGGTAGTGATCAAAGAGGTGGCGGTAGGTGGGGCTACCTCCGGTATCCTGCATAATGAATTATTCAAAGAAATAATGACAGCGGGAGGCCTTGACTCATACACAACATGTCACCTCCACAAGTATAGCTAGCCTAATAGTACATTGCAAACATCCAGAGGTGTGACATCACACAGTACCTCATTTGTGAAGGGCTTGATGCTGTAGGGAAGGCGACACTGCTGGAAAACTTTGAGATCTAGTCCTTCGTGAAGCCATCCGATACTGTACGGCTGCGGGTGTGCTGTAGTCGGTAGGCCCAACCACTTCACGACCTCTATTGAAATGAGGTTCTTCTGGCTCCCACTGTCAACAATGAATTGCAGCGGTGAACCCTTCACCCACATTTGTGAGTGGAAAAGGCGCTCCCCCTCCTTTGGGTCTTCAGGCTCATTCTTTTGGATCTTGGCGATGGCAACAGTGGCACTAGGCTCTGCATCAATGATCTACTTCCCTTTGACATTCCCATTGTTGGGTTCTAGTTTAGGGTCGGAACATGCATCTGATTTGGAAGCCTTCAACTCGGCCACCGGTGCCTACTTGGTCCAACACTCACTTGTGTTATGAGTGGGACTCTTATGCAACTCACACCACTTTCCTGTGTCCTTCTTCGGCTTCATGGTGTTGTTCTTTTCTTGCAGCTTCGACAGGTTGTCTTGGGTCATCCCGCCTTGGCTTTGTCCTTTGGGCTTTGGATTTGCAGATCCAAAATCTCATTTCTTTTGTTTGAACTTTTGCTCAATTTTGATAGCGTATCAGTATGTTGTGTCGAGTGAGGAGATGTTCAAGAACTCCATCTCTTCCTGGATGTATCTGTGTAGGCAGCCGTGGTATTTGAGTACCAGATGCAGCTCAAAATCTTTGATACCCAACTGTGTGCGAAGGGTATGAAAAATGTTTGTGAACTCCGGCACATCTTGGTCTTGTCCCTACCGTAGTGTGGTCCATTTGATGTATTTGTCCTCATAGCTTTTGATAGGGTAGTATTGCTCCTTGATGGCATCCCGGAAGTCATTCCAAGTGGGTGTGGCTGAAAAAAGTGAGCCTGTACTTTCATCCTTCTGCTCACAGTAGGTTTCCCACCAGTCCTTGACATGGGGGGTTGCTTTGAGAAGAGCAAAAACAATCATTTCCCGACTTGAAAATTCATGAACAGAAAAATACCCATCTAGTAGATTTAACCATTTATCTACGGCATCTCCATCTATTTGACCCTCGAAGATGGGGATTTCAAATTTAACTTGTACCTTAAACGGTGTGGTGTTCCCAGAGTAGTTGTTGGAAGACGATGCATCGCCTATGGGTAGCCGTTGAAGAATCTGTGCAAAGTTATCCATCATCACGTTCCTTTGCCCCTCGAGGGCTTCTTTGAGCAAGATTTTGATAGGATCTCCTGCCCCCTCGTCTTTCTTCTCATCTGCCATGGGAGGTCATCGAGATTTGCGAGGCTAGTCTTGCAAAGGTTCGACCAGTTCAAGCCCTAACTCCTTATATCCCGACCTCGTTGGGGACATGCAAAGAAAAACAGAGAAAAATCAGACCGCTCTGATACCACTGATCCATATTTAAACAGGAACGCAACAAATTATAGAGATAACCATATACACAAAGATGCAGTAGAAATAATACTTCATTTCATTAATGGAAAATACTGAAATATGCTTACAACCAGAAATGGAAATAAACCAGCTAGGGCGATGGAAGCTTATCTCTGAGAAGAGATGTGTGGCTACATGCCTCTGAACTATTCTGAACTGAGTTACAGTGAGTCTCAAAGGCCTATTTATTGTTGAGAAACAATGGAAAACCCTTCACATTCCAAAACCTAACCCTAGAAGATGAAACACCAAATTGTGGGCCCCGTTTTTGGGTAAGTTGGTACGTCAACTTCCCGGGGTAGCGAATTGGTCGTATTATCTCCGTTTGACGCGCATGATAGCCCGTTGGAAAGATCTCTCCGAGGACTACGATGGAAGAGATGATTTTTACACATTAAAATATTTGGCGGTAGATTTCCCAAAAAAGCCGTTTAGGGCCTCAAAACGGCTCCGGAAGTTTAGGACCCGAAAAACTGCTAAAAATAGTAAATTGTGCTATAATTAAGGAAACTGAAAAATTGAAGGAGACAGTTGTGGGGGTCCAAATGGGATAGGTAGGTTTCCACCAACATCCACCTGAATCACATCCACACATCATTTTCACTAATGTCTAAGTTATCAGCATAACTATAAAAATCCTCAAGGTGCTCTTCAACTGTTACCCCATCTGTACCAGTAAACTTAGGCATGTATTTCTAATACTCTCCTACATGCATGGCATTCAAAGGAATAGGCAAGACTAAGGGTCCATGCCTAGCAGCTATAATTCTTTCCATCTTTGTAGCTGCTTGTTGGCCTGCCATAACTGGGGTATGTTGAGGGCTATTGGTATATTGAATGGTGGGGAACAATGAAACTGATGGCAGAGACACGGGTATATGATGGATAGTATGGGAAAATTTCTTTGGACTGAGATCCAAAGGGGAACTAAGTGAAAAAGGAGCTATATGAATCTCTGAAGGAATTTTCTCACCAGCAATACTAGGCTCTATATCTTCAAATGATACATTCTTAACTATAGCCTCCTCTTGCAGACATACATAAGATTTCTTAGGCCTATCTAATCCTCATTCTCCTTTTTGTGAAATTTTATTCTACTTAAAAATCTTCTCAGGGTCAGGTACTGGTTTAGCTGATGATTTCTGAGGATTTCCTCGAGTATGTCTCACAAACTGAGCCAGGACTGGAACGTGGAGTCGCCAAAGGTTGGTCTTCCTCCAGCGAAGTCACCAGATAGATGATTACAACCAAAAATGTGTCCAGACTTTGTCTATCATCAAAATCTGGAACAGTGTCATTCTCCCAGGGAAGCTAAGCTTCAATCTCCTCTCCCTGGCAACGGTGCCAATTAATGTTAACACCCCAGGAAACTCTCCTAGGTTGTATCTCAGAGATGCTCGAGAACATTACAAAATCAACAAAATGTTGGAAATGGATGAATGGAAGGAATGATGCATATTCAAGCCAGATAACCACTTCTACTATGCTTAACTCCAGACATTGGTGAACACCACCAGACTACAAGGCTTTAGGCCACCAATCACTCAAAGTTTAAGGATTAACTGAATATGGAGAATACGGACCACACCAGCAGATGCATAGAACCCTGTGATGGCCAGCTGCAACCAGTAAAGAGGTCAGCAAATCTATTTCCTAATGCACAGATAAGATGATAACTCTCTGGCACTAAGTAAAAGAAACATGCATAACACATTCACTAATACATACAAGATTCTAACACAGAGGTGAGATGACAACCCCTAAAATGTTAAATATCAAGAGCACATGAATAAATGTATAACAGGCATAGTCTAGAACATAGAAGAAGTGGAAAGTGAGCAATTAACAACAAAAGAAACTTGTATTAGTTGAAAATGAAGACTAGATGCTGCATGTATCACAATAGTTATAGTCTCCAAAAGTTGAACCTTACAACAAAACCAAAACCATCAACACTCATTACATTCTATTTTGGGGTATATATGGAGTTTATTTACAAAAATATCTTGATGTTCTATGCATGGAGGGGTCATAATTGACCACCAACCACATTGATTCTCTGATATGGGTCTTTGCTGCAATTTTCCACTTCAATGAATGAACTTGATATTTTCTTATATTTTGTTGTCCCTCTTGATCAGATGAATGTCCTATGAAAGAATGATCCATAACTGATAAATGTTGTGATATGCTCGAGGAACGTCCTTCTTGTTCTTCGGCCATAATGTTCTTGAATGCAGTTGTTGAAGAATAATTGTGCTGGGTACTGGTAGATGGCCGTCATTGTCCTTTGGAAGCACGGTTCAGTCAAAGGTGGTGAAGACTTCGTGGCGGGTGTATGAGCGGGTGGATAATAGATATCAACCGTTGGATTGGGAAGATAGACAGTAGAGATTGAATAGTAGTAGTTATCGGGAGATGTGAGAGTGGGATAGACAAGGGTCGTTGCATCTCATATGGGAAGATCCAATGGTGATCGCGGGTGAGGAGTACGAGGGGGTTAACAAGTGGGAACGGGCGAGACAGTAGTAAGTGGTTTTCCCTGCACCGCCTATGGGAGGTGGGTGGCAAACGTACAAACTAGCACGGTCACAACAGGAGGGTGACACGTGGCATATGTGACGGGCGGCAAACCGCTTTCCCCATGGGTTAGTGCGCGTGCAGGTTTTGGTAGTGGGATAAGCGATTACCGTTGGATTGGGAGATGGACGATGAGACGGCCAAAAAAACACACCTGTTTTATGTGACTAATGTGACAGGGAAGCACTGGATTGTCGTATAGCGCTTGTTTGCGTAGGCATGGTTATATGGGTAAAGCCTTAGCGCTGAGGGGCTAGATGGAAGAGGGGCCTATACAGGGTTTAGGGAGAAAAACCGAGCTGAACTGGTTAAGGGAGAATAAGGAAAATGAAGGGGAAGGACAAAACAAATTGTTCCGGGGCTCCCTGCTTGCAAGAACACATGGCCAAATTTGAAATTTTGTCCTCAAAACACTAAAGCACATAGCAAAGCTAACAGGGAGAATCCAAAGTAGAGCAAAGAGGAGCACGTGGACTAGGGGAGAAAAACAAAGAAAATTTATTTTTAAAACAAATTTAAAGATGGAAGTGATAAGTCTCTCAAAGACTTGATCTAAATGTAATCTGCCATGTCTATGCACATAGCATGCTTTAATGGATTTTGTTAAAGGATATGATCAGATCCTTTCAGTGATCTGATCCAATAATCTAATGTTCCTTATATATATGAACCTATGTGTTCAAGTGTTATGAGAGAGAGTGGTAGACAGAAAGTGGAACCCGAGAGTATTCCTAGCAAAGGGAGAAAATGTTCTAAGGTTGAAATGCCTTAGTTGTAATCGTGCTGTGTATAGTAAGTATATGTATGTGTTGTGTGGATCTCTCCGTGTCTACATATTATGTCCCTTTTCAATTATGTTGTGTATATATGTGCCGAGGGCTTAAAATCCCAATTGTGAGTGTATCGATCAACCATCGATCACAGTAGGATCGATGACGATCTAATGAAATATTGTCATATGTTATGTCGGGTGTGAAGATAGATCTGGCAAAGCCCTATGTTTAAACACAGAAATCCATCAAAAGGAAAATCGGATCGGTGCATTGGAGTGGAAGGGACCCAAGTCTCAGACTTCAAGGAGTCATGATGAGCGACCACCGATGAGACGAGGAATTTTGGATCGAAAGCATATCAACAGAGTAGATGTGATTGGAAATCACATGTTTGAGGGGTCTAAGAGAAGTGGAGGAGCGATGACCAATACGCCAATATGCGATGATTGGCGATTGGAGGTATTGGATAATCGTAGGTTGGAATTGGAACAGTGCTATGGGAAAGCAATAAGAAACAGACCCACTGATAGTTATACATGCGAATGAATAACATTTGAAATCTGGCTCATACATTTCAGCTGTGTATTTTCTGTTATTTCAATGTATTCCGTGGTTTGAAGACCTGGATTTTTTTAAAGGAAATCCCGATAGCCATGTGGTGGCTTTGCTTATTGTGTGTTCCATGATCATAAAGGCTTAAAGCCTTGTGAACGCTTCTGATAGGCTTTGTGGGGCCATAACCCACAACGCTCAATATCGAAAATTAATTTGAAAAGGGATTTTGGTTGACCCCGAATTTCTCTTTTCATCAAGTGGTATCAGAGCAGACGCAGATTTTGCGTGCAAGGGAAGTGAAGGATTCGAGAGAGAAAGAAGAAGGAGAAGGAGGTAAAATTGATAAAGCTAGAGAATTTATGGTCTTACTGTCATGTAGATAGCAACAATAGAAGGTGAGACGACTTGCAACAAACCTAGAGCAAGGAGTGCTCAATTGGTTCCAAAGAAGAGAACCAGAAGGATGCCAAAAGACTGAGTGAGGAGGGCTTGATGAGGTATCGTGTAGCAGAGGAAGACTGTTACTGCATAGGTTGTTTGCAGCTCATAGAAGACCATGAAGGCAGTTCCACTGAAGAAATGCAGTGGGTAGAATTGCTAAGGATAAGGAGAATCATATGACCAGGAGGTCATAATTTTTTTTGCCTTGGGAGTCTGATGCAAGAGCATGTAGCACCCTTAGTCAAAGGGAGGAATCCAAAGTGGAGCGAAGAGGAGCATGTGGACCAGGGGATCAAAACAGAGAAAAATTTGTTTTAAAATAGATTTAGAGCTGGAAGCGATAAGTCTCTCAAAGACTTGATCTAAATGTAATCTACCATGTGTATGCATGTAGCATGCTTTAAGGGCTTTTGCCAGAGGATATGATTGGATCATTTCAGTGATCTGATCAAATAATCCAATGTTTCTTACATATATGAACCTGTGTGTTGAAGTGTTAGGGGAGAGAGTGATAGATAGAAAGTGGAACCCCAGAGTATTCCCAATGTAGTGAAGGGAGAAACTGTTTTAAGGCTGAAATGCCTTAGCTGTAATCGTGTTGTGTATAGTAAATATATGTATGCATTGTGTGGATATCTCTGTGTCTGTGTATTATGTCTCTTTTTGATTCTGTTGTGTATATATGTGTTGAGGGATTAAAATCCCAATTGTGAGTGTATCGATTGACCATCGATCACAGTAAGATCGATGGCGATCTAATGAAATATTGTTATATGTTATGTCGTGTGTGAAGACAAATCTAGTAGAGCACTGTGTTTAAACATAGAAATCCATCAAAAGGCAAATTATATCAGCGCATTGGAGTGGAAGGGACCCAAGTCTCGAACTTCAAGGAGTCGCGATGAGTGACCACTAATGAAACGAGGACCGTTGGATCGAAAGGATATCAACGGAGGAGATGTGATCAGCGATCGCATGTTGGAGGGGTCTAAGAGCAGTGGAGGAGTGATAACCGATATGCCGATATGTGATGATTGGCGATCAAAGCTATTGAGTAATCGGAGGTTGTCATTGGAACAACACTGTGAGAAAACAATAAGAAACGGACCCGCCGATAGTTATTCATGTGGGTGAATAACATTTGAAGTCTGGCTCATACAATTCAGCTATGCATTTTCCATCGTTTCAATGTACTCCGATAGTTTGAAGACCTAGAGTTTTTTAAAGGAAATATTGATAGCCATGTGGTGGCTCCACTTCTTGTGTGGTTCATGATCATAAAGGCTTAAAGCCTTGCGAATGCTTCTGATAGGATTTGTGGGCCCATATCCCACAGGCCTCAAGATCAAAAATTAATTTGAAAAGGGATTTTGTTTGACCCCAATTTCTCTTTTCATCACTAATAGAAGACACTTAGAGCACAAATCCATATTATGATGAATTAAATTATATTTTTATTTAGATTTTAGTTTTATAAATATTAATTAATTTTGGTTGTAGATATATGAATTGTTGGTATATAATCATATCAACACTTTGTTTATTGGATGCAGAGTCCACTCCAATCCAATTGAGTGTTATGTAATTTAGATAGATTCTTTAATTTATTTTATGCAACTTCATTAGATAATTATTTATTTATGTATACATTCCTTTATTTATTTTTGTAACTAGCTTCTTGTTATATTATTGAATTTTAACATGCAATTAGATTTCTAATGCAAGATTTTACTTATTTATTTATGCAATTGATTCTTTGTACCAATCTTCATTCAATTTTTATATGATTCTTATAATTTGGATTGGGTTGCATTAATTTATGTTTTTGAATAAATGTGTTCAATGCAATGATTAAATTTTTTGGTTGATTACATTTCTTGGTTCGAGTAGAAACAATTATTTTGGTCATTTCATCTATTTATGTTTGTGTGATTTATTTCATGCATGTGTGTTTTGTTATATCAATGCCATTTACTTTATTACAAAAGTAATTTACTAGTTCTAGTGTCATTTACTTTCTTACAAAAGTAATTTAGTAATTCTACTTGTGTTGAAGCTTATAGAAATAAGCTTCCTCATCTTTTTTGCAAGTTTGTTTACTTTCTTACCAGTGTATTTACTTTCATGCAAGTGTGTGTATTTGTTTGTAAGTAACTTTACTCACTTTACTTCTAAATTTGAATTTGTAGATCATTGCCATGTTTATGAATTGCATACTCTCTATGCAAAAGGCGTGGTTGGTACTACAACCACAAGAAAAGCAATGCAAGTAGAAAGTGTGATATGCATATATATAATGCATGGTCACTTGCAAGTTCCATAAGATCATCAAGATGACTATTAAATGCACAAAAGTTTGGTTATCTTCCTAAGGAAATTAGGAAGGTATTTAAAAGGCTTATCACATATACATATACGTATATACATGTTTTTTATTTTTATTATTTTTTATTTATACATATATCATAATTCTATTTTTAATTCTTCATACTAGTATTACTTTTGAATATATAACATAACATTAAAAAAATATGTAAAAATAATGATGCACAAGAACAAATTACTATGATAAATTGTAAAATTAATTTGAAGAAATTTCATCATCTAGATAATTAATTAAAATCTTAATGTAAACACTTGTATTATATTTTTTGAGTAAAAGTAACAATTTTTTCTGAGTACTCTTATCATACCAATTTTCCATAAATTAACTTATTCTAAAAGCGAATTGGATTTCTTATTTTTAATATTTTTACACCTTATTGTAACAAGTTGTGTGTGTACATATGATAGATTGCCCTAACCCGCGAGCCTCCTTTCGCAGTATGGCTTTCACACTCTTTGATGATGATGATGATGATGATGATGATGATGATGATGATGATTATGATGATGATGATGATTATGATGATGATGATGATGATGGTCAATGTCCACTAAGACCAAATTGTTCTATCGGACCTATCATTTTCTTAGTTTCTAATTGTATGGTTCCTTGTATTTCTTGGCGAGATTAACGATGTAGCTTTCTTTTTTTTCTCTATGGTCTTCCAAATTTCTTTATCTTGCATCTCCTTCATCTTTTGTGGTTCTTGGGAAATTGGTGTCTTAGCTTCGCGATCTACTGTGTTCGTCTTTTGAAGATAGTCAGAGAAGAACTTTGGTCTAGGAGATTTGCTTTGCTGTTAAATGAATATTTATTTTGTGCGGTATTTCAGTCCTCATAACTGTTGATGCTTAAGGGGTTGTCAGGTTCACTCTTTTGTTGTTGGGCAGGGCTTTCCCCCTCCTTGTCTTGAGAGTTGTTTCCTTCTTGTGCGATTTGTTGTGATTCAGAGTTTTCTTGAGAGTATTCCTCTTTGATGACAGTGTAGTGTTCTTTTGTGCTCCTTCCCACCATGTAGTTCTGTGGTGATTTTTTTCTAGCAGAATTTTTCTGGGAGGCTTTTGGGCAATTTTTGGCTAGGTGGCCTGTCTCAAAGTAGGATCGACATCTGAAGATGACACTTTCATAATCGAGTTTCTGCTTCCACACATAGTCTTTGCTTGTTAGGTGTATTTCAGCTGGGAATTAGGCGCTGAAGTCTGTTTCCACATAGATGCAGGCATAGGTGGTTCTGGCGTATTCCTCTGTTTCTGGGCACCTGTAGTAAAATTTTCCAATTGCATTTCCAATGGCTTTTAGCGAAGACAAATTCCAGAGATGCAAGGGTAGGTTTGGTAATCTCACCGAAATTGGTGCTGAGGTTATGACTGTTGTTGAGGGATCGAATGATGGGTTCCATGGCCTCATGAATAGGCCTGATTTTTCCCAAAACCAAGGGCTGTAATCTAGAATACATTGTCTTCTTTGAGGGTTTTCAAAATCTATTATAAAGAAACCCCTAGCACAGGGGTAGATATTAATTGCATAAAGAATTAGAGGCTTCCATTCCTCCGAGATCCAACTGTGTAGAGCTGTCATCTGTAGCTAAAAACCATTTAATCGACAGATTATGGCACTTTCAGAGAACTTCAAAGCCTACACGAGTGAAGCCTGGACCACCTGGATAGTGGGAGTTGGGGCTTCACTAACGATATGGGTCGGAGCTTGCCCCCCAAAGGCAGACAGAACTGAGCCAACAGTGATTTTCGCAATGCTGGGAGCCATCTGGAGAATGCTCTCTTACTGAGTATAAAATATTGCCAAAGAGAAGTGAAAAACCGCAAATCTATAAAGAAGAGGCAGAGATCTATAAACTGCAGAAGGCCCAGTCAATGAGAAGAGAAGTGAAGAGTCGTAGATCTATATCACGACTTGGCTACACATTACAATTTATATTATATTTCATAAGATCTTTAGATTTGGAATTTGGAAGAGCCGCAGATCAAGAGCCACATATCTGCTCATGCAGAGATGGAATATCTACTCTACAAATTCTTTTTGGAGATCAAGAGCCACAAATCTGGAGACTATTTATATAAATAAAATCTGTGGCGTGACCTCTCGCTCCTTACTTGAGTCTTCTTATTCTATGAGATTTGATACCTTGTCATTTGAATTTATAGATTGATCGACCACATGCGTCCAAAGCTCTATCTACCACTACATCAATTAGCCAACTACCTTTTCCTACACCAAATCTAACCAGATTTGGTTTCTTCACATGTAAATCTATCTGCAATAAAACTCTTCACTGTAGATCTAGGTTCTTCACATGCATATCTAACCATATCTAACCAAATCTACAGTGATCTGACATATACATGCAGATCTGTCCAATAACTAAATTGTACACAACAGCAAGAGCCACATATCTGCTCACACAGAGATGGAAGTAAAATGAAGTAGTCACAATTTTTGCTAAAAAAGTTATTTACAAAATCATTACCCCTAATCATACTTCAAACGATTTCAATTATTTTTTCCACCTTAACATTATTATACCCCATTTTTCTAAGGTGTATACTCTAAAGTCCATTTTCTCCTTACTCCACTCTCCCTGAAAAAAATTTAAAATTCATGAAGTGTAGATTCTTCCCCTTATGTGTGCACACATTTAAGAAACCAATAATTATACTTTTTTGCAATAACTTATAATTATTTCAAAAGAATTAAATCTTTATATTCATGTTTAAGAAAAAATATACACTTTGTTTTATGAAAGTCATCAGTAAAAAGTAATGGAATATCTATATTTTTGTTCACTTACATAAAATGCATTAGTTTGGGAATTGTGTTGTCTCTCCATGATCTTTAAATGAGAAAGTTATCTTTGTATTTTTTTCCTAATGGTACAACCTTTACAATCGCATTTCCTATGCTACCTCATGCATAGTGTATTCATGATATGTTTTTTGTAAGTATAAACTATGATCTTTGTACAAGAATAAAGTATCCATTTTGTTTCCCAAGAGTATAACATTCACAATCCTATTTTTTATGCTCCATTGAGTACAATCCATTCACCATATGTTCCTTTAAAGTAAATGACCAAATCTCATATGCCACAACCATGTCTCCCGATCAAACATTGAGGAATTCACACCTCTACAATAACTTTGTTGTGGCTATCTCAATGTAAGCACCATATTTCTTGTACTTAAAAGGCAAGTGCATAGGGTTTTTGAATTAGCTACATGAACAAAATATATATATATATATATATATAGATATATATAGATATATATCTTGATTGATTGAGATGAAGTATATTTTAATTTCTTTTCCAACTTTAACCTAGGAATGTACTAATTCATTTAATTTTGAGAACGACTTTCTATTCCCTCTCATATCATTTGCTATAATATGTATCTAAAAATTAAATATCTTCTAATAATTATTTAGCAACATCTATTTTTATTTTTCTTTTTTACAAAATTAACCCTATCTTAGTTTATTTCAAACACTTTAATTCTACATTAGTCAATACCCATTTCTCTTACCATTATGACATTGTATATTTAATTTATCAAAATGCCTATCACATGTTTTCACTACCTTTAACTCGCATTTGAAAATCATTGAACTTAAAGGAAGAAACTGTTCATTGTATTATTAATGTTAAAGTTTTTAATTAAAATAAGTATTCAAAAGAGTTGTTTGTAAACATTTGTTCATGATTTTGAAGTGACCTGCAAGTTATTTAAGTAACTACAGTGAAATATTTCAATCCTTACGTTGCAAATACTGCCAAATCAACTAATAGCATTGAAATGAGTTTTCAAACGAGACGTTTAGACCTATTAATGTGTTTTATGAGTTTGAGGTTACCAATAAACTAACAAAGATTCGTCAATTGCAACCGCTACTAAATCATGTAACAACATTTCAAAAGAGATATTCATTTTTGTTCATGACTTTGAAGTGACCTAGGTAATCAATGAACAGCATTGAAATCTTTGGATTACTCTATTGCAACGACTACCAAACCATACCAAACCATATGTAGGGTTCAAACATGTTGACTGTCTTCTAATTTGACAAAGTTTCACCTTGAGATCTTACTTGATTAACAATTCCCATAACATGGGAAAAAATGTCTTGCACTAATCAATTCTGATAACATGGAAGTCAAAAAGACTTGTCCAGAATCAAGAATTTTGATTGAAAATTTCTCGAATCTGTCCTTAAGATTTGAATTTTAACGATCTTCATCTCATTTATTTATTATTGATGTGCACTTTGTAGAATTTTATAGGCTTACTTTGACTTCGTTGTTACTGCAATTATCTGGAAATTTGACTCATGCCCGACTTACGACTGAATGTAGAAAAACGCCTTTAAATCATTCTTCTTACTATGTAGAAAAACACCTTTAAAGCATTCTTCTTACTCTCGTTTAGTTGATCTTTCTGAGCTTGCATCCATGTCATATATGTGCCTTCCATGTCAAGGAGGTGGCTTGGTCATCCTTGATGGAGTATCCACTTGGTACGAAATATCACAGGGGGCAATATATTGTTGAATTTCGTAACTTTGTTTTCTCTGAAATGTGATTGTGAACACTTTTAAGAATTTTTGAGTCACCCAAACATATATTTTTAGGTTTGATAATTGTAATTTAGATTTCCAATTTTTTTTTCCAAAATTTCATAAAATTAGTATTAAATTTCTATTATTTTTTAAGCTAAAACATCCCCTTGTACTACTTTTCAATGAATACTCCAAAAAAAACATAATTCCTCATGATTTGATGCCAAACGATGCTAAAGTCACCACCATTCATCTCCTTAACTTCAGGGATTTGTTGCTGAATAATGCTCAAGTTACCGTTGTTCGTGCCGATGTCATCTGATTCCTTCAACTTTAACCTTTTCGTCTTTTGAAAATCACCCAACTAGCTGTACTGCAAACGGACTTCCTAAAGACCTTTTAATATATTGCCAACTGTTAGGACCGGCTGCCTAAAGACCCTTTAATATATTGCCAACTGTTAGGACCGCTTGCTGATGCTCTGATACAGATTTAAGGTTTATACCAAGGAATCTACCTCTCTCTTTTATTATTAAAAAACTATGGATTACATTGTTTTATATAACTAAGATGCATGCTGACTATGAACAGTGCTATATAAGATTAAGATGCACAGTGACAATCAACATTTCTAGATATAACTGAGATGCATGGTTACTATCGATGGTAATATTCTATACATGACTTCAAATTTTGCATTCATGCATGTTTTATTATTAATAATAATATAATTTAAAGGTGTACAAGATTTCTGTGTAGGTCTTTACAAATCAAAATCTATAATGAAACGAACTTGATCATCTAACTCTAAATGAAATTGATTTTAAATTTAGCATACAAAACTAAGTTAATATGTGAGAACCCTGGTAAATCTATAGAAATACAAATCAAAAGTTAGAGTGAAATGAAATTAATAATATAAATTTTAATTTTAATTTCTAAATTAAGACAACAAAGAACCAGATTGGTTCAAATAAAAAAGCATTTTGGCCATGACCATGTCTCGGATGATAAGCATGTTTACCACAACTCATACCAAAAAAAATCCAAGTGAAAAAACTGATAATCCGAGTGTAACTTCGGTGCTGCTAAATTGGGCATCCAAGTTGTTTAATCAGGTCCAAATATCCTTTATGGAAGAAATAGGTGGTCCAAACAAAAGGGAATATGGCCAGGGCCATTTTCACTAGAAGATGATAAGCATACTGGTTTATGCTCAAACACTGGATTGGGGATGATACAGTGCTTTACTTCGGTGAGACAAGAATACTGAACAAAGAATCTGCCCAATCACTTTGCTATAAACCGTTTACTCATTCTCATCTTGGTCCAAGAATATTTTCCTTTTGTAACCTTGGCATCCATCAGTTTCGAGTTACAAACTCTGCAAACTATTTGAATCAGTCTCCTGAGATTAACTAGTGTGGATTCTAGAATATTTAGAATTAGCGTAGATTCAGGAATATTTAGAAAATAAGTAAAATATTTGACTTTTCATCCAGTTTCATTACATTTTTAAAATATTCCAAAATCTACCATCCATGTTTTCCTTCAACTTAGAAGTGTCGAGGTCTCCAGCTACAATCCTGTTTGTCAATGAAAAATTAAATTGTAAAAAATTCCCAAGATTCCCAGCATTTTTTTGTCCGCGCAGTTGTTGGAAAGATAAACAACTATAATCTGGATAATTTTATTTTTAGTAGTACCAGGAATTCAATAAGATTCAGTGTTTCCCAAAAGCAATCTTTGCGGAGGGAAGAAGACTGGATACCAAAGAGGAGCTATTCCCCAAGAATCCTATTATATTTGGACAGTTTAACAAATATTGCAGAAGGAATTTTTGGCTTGTATGAGTGAAGTGTTTTCTTAGTCTCTTGAAGCACTAGAAAGGTATTATCTCCAACCAAATTCAACTAAGAATATGCATTTGTAACTTAATTCTATAAATTTTGTATCCAAGATATTTGAGGGTTGGTGTAATTGATAGCCTTTAGTGTCAAATATTTTTGTTATTAAGAAATTATGAGTTCAATTGTCTGCATACCATTCTATATAGATCTGCTTGAATGTGACCATAAGCGGAATCTGAAAGAAAAAACATATTTCTGTACGGGTTTCTTTCATCAAAACTAATAAAGACATTGAAAATAACTCGTTCGTCAAAGATTTAACATTTTAAAACGAAATATGTCAAGAAGGAAATATAATAAAGATTGCCAGAAAATTGAACATTTTAAAGCAAAATATGTCCACTAAGAAAATATAATGAAGTTGTCACTGCATCCAGAAGACGTCAAACAGCTTACAAATATTCTACACGTCATTGTGATATGGCAACCCATTGTTGCAAACAAACATTACAGAAATATCCTATTGATACAAATGCAATCATATTACTATCTGTCTTAAAAATCTATGAAAAAAATATTTTGAATAGAAACGAATACGAATAAACGACTTCCGTTTGAATGAAGAAGGTAGAAAGTAAGGAGAACCCATCTGGCCTGCAATATCAGCCTCCTTGAGCGAAATCCTCGAGCTAAATGAAGTACTACTACTACTCAAAGATCGCTGGCGCGCTGAGGTTGCCGCCATGGCATCTACACAAAAACACGAGTTTCCATGAGACAATAGATACAGGATTCACTATGCATGCAGTACCTATAAAAAGTCATGGTAATCAAACTAGGTTAAAATGGAACCATTTTGAGTGGAAATACGTATATCTATAATCTTGGTGAAGATATATATATCACTGTTCATAAGGGTGGTTTAGAATGATTGGTTTGATAACATGGATTAAGGGTATAAAATTTAAAATGAGATTTATTTATCAGTTTATTTGATTTAAGATTTATCAGCGATTTTTTGGAATCTTAGTGCTTAAAGGTTTTTAGGATGTTGAATTCATATATGCCATCAAAAACCCATTTTAAATAACAAGCATTAAGATTTGACTAAAAAATTTTAAGAGATTTCAAGGAAAAACTCCAAAACCTAGACAATGGGTTAAATATGGATAAAAAAAATTGATTGGAAATTTTCCCATAAAATAATATTGAGAAAAAAAAACTATCAACATATATTTAGTAATTTTAAGATATTTTGATATTAATTACAATAAGATTTTTAGTAGTCATTTGGAGTGAGCAATGTGACTCATTATCACGACATTGATAACTATGAGCGACACTTCTGGCTGGAATTTTCCATTAAATTTTTTTGGATGAATCAAGAAATATCAGAACAAAATTATTCTTCTCAAAAAAAACTTTAAAAAAAACCTTAACTCTCAAATATAATTAGTAGCTACTTACATAAATAATAATGTTTTGAAAAGATATTTATCCATAAAAATATATAATTTATTGATTTATTTAATATTATTTTTAATAGAAATTATCTAACCTAAAAATAGCTGAAAAATTTAATGCCTTTTTACTCAACACCATAATAATTCATATATATTATATATAATATATAGATAGATATATTAGATTAAAATGATATATATACTCTTTATATATATTTCAAGTTATATATTAACATATTCAGCAGATTCTCATAAACCCTACAAAATTATGTCAAAGTAAATATAACACCCTACTTTATACTATTATTTATCCCCCAACTTTAAGTAATCTTTACATTTTTCTCTTTGTACTTTTGAAGTGACTGCACACAACAAATGTTGGTGTAAAGCGCTGTAATAAGAACACAAGTTTTGAACTTGTGGCATATTGGCGTGACTCTTCAATCTCTTTAACACTGTTCTAACATTTGTTTGTGCTAGATATCTGGATTAAACTTCTTCAGCATTAGGTGGCCTGGATTAATAATATACAGAGGATGGTGCTGATATGCACATGCATGGCCCCATCGAAATAGGCAACAGAATTTGGTAACTAAGTGAAAGCAATTTTCGTTTTGGTGTTAGATGTTGGGCAAACAGGTTATAAGGAGTTGTTCTATGGGAAGAGTTCACTACGTTCATGAAGGTGATAAAAGTACCATGGGGTGATAGAGTTGGTTATCATACATTATTATGAGATGGAGATGTCATTAAGAGGACACATTGTCTATAAATCAAATTGTTATTTGTAAAAGAGTGAATCATCATTCTTGTGTATATAGACACGTGAGAGAAATATATGGATTATTATTGTGAGATGGAGATGCCAGAGGATAGATTGCTCATAAATCAAGTTGTCATTCGTAAAGAAGTGAACTCGGAATACACATTTGAGATAAAGACATGCTAGGTATTTAATGAACTAAGTCTTTCTCACATAATTATGAAAATTGTTGTGCGCTAGTAAATTTATTGTAATTTTTCTAATTTATTTTATTATCTTGTTAGGTTAAATTTAATAGATTTTTATTTAAATAAAGAAAATAAGTTATATAGATGGAATTATGGAAATAGTTAGTTTAAGATGATATTGACAAGTTTGTTAGAAGGATTCAATGTGATGATAATTTTGGGTTCAGACAAAATTATTTTTTTTCTAACTGAGTTTAAGATTGGGAGAAAAAGAATCTATGGTATAGGTTTTCTTAAGAGACTCTATGAAAGACATTAAGTTGACAACTTTGTTAGAAACATATAATGCATGGAAATCATGACTCAAGATAAAACTAAGCCTTTTTCTCTATAGACATGGTTCACTATTGGGAGAAAAGAGAACCTAAACCTTTTTTTTCTATAGACATGGTTCAATATTGGGAGAACTTAAG
The DNA here is from genome assembly GCA_000404065.3 of Pinus taeda. NCBI lineage: Eukaryota > Viridiplantae > Streptophyta > Pinopsida > Pinales > Pinaceae > Pinus > Pinus taeda. The sequence continues at coordinate 179,612 of APFE031335964.1, forward strand.
AATATCTATGAAACAGGTTAATAACCCTCATGTAAAGGAATGCAAGAGATCAAGTGTGACATGAGAGACATTAAAAATATTGTAAGAAATATTAAATATAAATAGAGTAAGATTTTTGAAGAGTGAGTTTCTTTCAATTAAAATGGAAGAAAATAAAAAACACTTTTGATATCTATGTAGAATTGAAGATTTAAAAGATAATCTAGGTAATAATGGTGAGAAATATCAAGTAGTAGGGTTTCATCAAAAACAACTACCACTGTGAAGAAAAATGGTACATGTAACCAATGTGGGAATTTTGGACACTATGATTATGAATATAAGAAAAGTAGTTTAAAGAATCCAAATATAAAATACAAAAAGATAAAAAATAATTGTTAATAGAGAACCAATGAGTGTAATGCAAGGTTCATATTTGGTAGTCAATGTTCATATCATTGATTAAAAACCTATAGTAAATATGGTGATATATTTATAAATTTTCGAAATGGTCATGTGAAATGAATAAAAATAATAATCTTAGTTTTCATTATCACAAACCAAAGTTTGAAATTTCAATTTGTAAAGCCAATTTTTCTAGTGAAGGACATGCAAGATCATTACAAAGTCATAATAGAAGAAATCATAGTGGGAGGTCTAGACAAACTTGATGTGTCTATAGAAGAATTATGGCACTTAAGGTATGGACATTTATATATCAAATACTATATTTACTCCAAAGAAAGGGTATGGTGTAAGGTGTTTGATTTGTTAAGAATGAGCATGTTCAATGGTATAAGTCTACATTAGGAGAACCATATAGGAATGAGTTTCCAATGAGGATGGATAAATTATAAAAAATGCTTTTATATGTTGTATATGTCGGTAATGCAAAATAAATCATTTAGAAAATACTCTTATTTATATTCATCCATGATAGAACTAGATTCACATCTAGGTCTATCTTAAGAAAGAAAAGTGATCCCTTTGAATACTTCACAGAGTTTAGAAAATTGGTTAAAAAGTAGACAATTAAACATTACAATATCCATAGATCAAATCACGGGAAAGAATACACTTTAAGATAATTATTTAATAATTGCAAAATAATGGATTTCAAAAGAAATAAAAAATCTCAACAAAATAGTGTACAACAAAAATAACAAAATCATAGTAGAACATATTACAAAAATGTTCAAAAGTAAGAAGTTCCCTAATAGTTTATGGGCTTGAGCTATAATTAGTACACTTATGTATTTACAAAATAGAAGTAAAACCAAGTTTTTAAGAAATAAAACTTCTTACCAAGCATTTAATGAATTTATACCAGTTATAATGCTTTTCTTGGCATATAAAGGAAATTAAAATTAAAATCGATGGAAAGTTAGCCAGGTATATGTTCAATGGATATTGTGATAATCATAAAAGTTACAATCCCATATGTGGGTGTTAACTACAATAGTTATTATGATTACACGGAGCGACGACGGATGGGGTGGCAACATGGCCCTTTGCAACTTTTCCAATGCCACCCTGAATGGCATTCATGGCACCTCTTAGGAGCCATTTAATGCCTGCACTAGTCGAGGTTGGGCCGTTACCCACATAACCATGGAGCCGGAGAACTTTCCTGTTATTCTGCCCCTGATTCACTGTGTTTGCCCTTTGCAGGCAGGAGAACTGAATGAATGCACCAGCACTGATTGCAGATGTTGGCTTTTGAGCTACATTGATTTGGGTAATGGCTTCCACCATTCCCACACCAACTTCTGCAGGCTAACAACCTACATCCCTCTGTAATTTCCTCATATAGCTCTTCTGTCAATTCCTCCTCTGTTCCTGCTAACATTCTCCCTATTCCCATATCCACCATGGTTCGCCATCGTATGCACAGTCGACATGGAGGCACGCGAGGTAGAAGTTCTCGTTCCCCTGCTCTGCCTAGCCCCGATTCTGCTTCCCCTACCTCCTCGGCCGAACATCCCCACCAAAACAGTTTCGTAAGCCGGCACCCAGAAACGAGAAGTGGTAGAGGCAAAACCTGCCTCCATAGCTCAGGCCATGAAGCTGCAGCTGTTCGCACTGCAACCTTTCCCCTACCTCTGCATCGTGCTCCTCACACCACACAGTTTCGGTTTTGCAGCTCTTTGCACTGCTCGGTTATCATAGCTACTATCTCAATTACCATCACAAAAGAGACCGATCAGCATGTTCCCCTGGATAATTCTACGAAGGAGGCGAACAGAGCTGGCCCAAGCAGTAAGAACCGGGGCAACAATGGTGAGCATGAAGCTGATGAAGGACGGAATAGAAGGCATGGCAAAGCTATTGCTGGCAGTCAACATGTTGAGACAGGCGTACACTGTTACATGCAAGCCTCAGATAGCCATTTGGGTGACACATTAGGCCCGTGTGTTGAGGCTTGTAGCATGGAGGAAGGCCATCAGGCACTGGGATTTGGCGAGTCAAACAACCCAAATGACTGGGTGTGTCCAATTATGGAGGAGCCCGCTCCAGAAGACTAAGCGCCATGTGTTGTGCCTACCAAGTGGAATTTCTATCTTGTTCTTGGTTTAGTTTATGTCTAGTCTTACGTGTCTTCAGGATAAACTGTTGGTCTGGTCACCCTGTCTTGGTAATGATCTGTTTAAATTCACCACCCCTGTGTGGGTTATTTTTTGGACATAATTTTGGACTGGTTTCCCCTCTGTTGGGGCAGTCAAAGACAATTATCATGGATGTGTGTTGATTGAGGCCGAGTTCCTTTGTGGTCAAGACTCACTGTAACTACTCTTTTTTGTATCATATTAATAGATTAACCTTACTTAGAAAAAAAATCATAGAAGTTACAAAATATATAATCTTAGTATTCATAAAGTCTTTGCAAGATGTGATATTTAATGAGTGTGGGTAGTCAAGATGTATTGAAACTATCTAATGAAGGTATTTTAAATGCACAAATAAAAAGTGAATATTAACAACATGATGTTGAATCTAAAAGTGGGAACATGAATACAACAAAAACGAGTGTAGGTATTCCACAAAGAAGTGAGTCACTGCCAAAATCAATAAGGAGAAAATCAAACAAGAAATAAAGATTAAGCTTCGATGTTTCAAGTGCTAACCATGGAAGAACTTCAAATTTTAAGAAAAGTAAAGATACAAATAATGGATAAATGTTATGCAAGAGGAATATGATTCCATTGTGAAAAACTAACACTTGGGAATTAATTGAGGTACCTAGGAATAAAGTTCTTATATGCACAAAATTGGTATATTGCATTAACTACTAAGCATAATTTATACTAGATGGATATCAAGTTAGCATTTTTTAATATTTTGTTGAAAGAAAAAGTGTAAACATGGTATATAAAAAACGATAGCTTCTTCGAACAAGGATTCATAAGAGTGGTCCAAATTTTTACATGAGGAAATATGAACATGAGAATGTTGCATTGATTTCATTGTATAAAGATGATTTAATCATAACACGAAGTACTACAACTTTGGTTGATCAAATCAAAAGACAACCATTGCAAGAACTTGAAATGAAAAATCTTGGAAAAATCCATTATTGTTTAGATATTAAGATATGGAAGGAAGATGGTGAAACTTTAATCACTAAAAATAAATATGTTAAAAATTTTTAAAATATTCAACATAAATGGCCTCAAAACATTGCCTATTCCATTAGAATGGAATGTTAAGATTTATATTGATGATGACAAAATATATGTAAATCATACTTTGTATATGCAACTTATGGGAAGTTTAAATTTCTTTAAACACAATTAGATATATTTCATATTCATTCAACATGCATGGGTAAGCCACATGAGAGTCACTAGAAAGATGCCATTAGAGTCATTTGATACTTAAAAGGAACTGTTAATTTCGATATGAAATACATGAATCATCTGAATGGCGAATTAATATGTCATTTGGATTCTTATTATGTAAACAATCTAGGTGATAGAAAATCAATCAACCACTATATATGTAATGAATATAAATTTGGGATGGTGCCTTAGAGTAGTAAAAATTAGTTAATTACTTCATTGCAATGCTATTTATAAAACAATTCGATTAAGTTCCATTATTGAAGACATGAAAGAAAACTGCAATGTTAAGTGTGAAAATCAAATTTTAAAAATTTGACAATCTAATTTATGATGCAAACATATAACAAAACAAACAAACATAGAATGTATCATCATTTATCATACAAATTTAAAATAAATAAAATATAATATATTTGTAACAGAAATGAATGTTAGTATTGTTCATATATTTATTAAAATTTTGAAAGAATATATAATAAATAAAGATATATAAATATCATAGCTAATATTTTTATAAAAAAAAAAAAAAATAACATGATTTTAAAAAATACTCATATTTAACTTTATTTTTAGAAATGATCATATTTAATTTCTGTTTGGAAGTAGTCATATTTATCACGTTCTTCTTGAAATTTTCGGAAAGGGCATTCCGCTAATACAGAGATAATGAAATAAAATATAAATGAAAAAATAATAAAATAAAATATAAATGAGTAAGAAAATAGAAACTCAAGTAGGAATACGAATGGTGGGAGATTGAAATTCAAAGTTTATTTGATTGAAAAGTCAATTTGTATATTTTTTCCAGATTAAAAAGAATAATTTGAATGAGTTATTTTTTGTTTTCAGAATGGGTGCATTGTTAAAGCACTCTTTGTGATAGGTCACTCGTTCAAATTCCGGTAGGTGTTTACTGTAGGAATTTACAAGGTAAGTTCCTCAGACATAACACCAAAAAGACACCGCTCACAAACAAATCACAGATCAATACACCAATATTTTGACGTGGTTAAAACCCTCAGAGAGGGAAACAATCCACGGCCTACACCAACGTGGCTACTACAGGCAATTTATTAATAAAAGAATACACCAGTATTTTGACGTGGTTAAAACCCTCAGAGAGGGAAACAATCCACGGCCTACGCCAACGTGGCTACTACAGGCAATTTATTAATAAAAGAATGAAAATTTACATAAGCTTCTCTCATGCACGGTGAAACTACAAATGACCCTCCATGCGCCTTAAATAGAATTCATGGGGTGTCAAGCCACGGATCAAGTGTCGGTAATACCGAGGAGAGAATAAACCGTCGGATCACTACATATCGTGACCGTCAGATTGTAAGTTACAAATGTACATGGTAAAGAAACACACTTTACCTAACCCTATACTAGACCAAGTTATACTTAACTATTCCTATGTGTCGGAATATCCTAACATCCCCCCTTAAGAACAACTTGGGATAGGATTGAAGGATTTACAAATATGACACAATAGGAGAAGGAAGGAGGCACTAGAGCCTATCCGCCCATGAAAGTCATTGGAAGGCAGCTAAACGAATACTTCGTTATGTTCGAGGTACAGTTCAGTTTGGCATTCATTACAGTGCTGAAGCATCTCCTCTATTGGTTGGTTTCACTGATTCCGATTGGGCTGGTGACCCTGATGATCGGAAGTCTACTGTTGGTTATGTGTTCACTCTTGGTTCAGGAGCTATTACATGGGCTTGCAAGAAACAGGTTGCCATTTCTCTTTCTTCAACAGAAGCAGAGTATCGTGGTGCCGTAGAGGCTAGTAAAAAAGCCTTGTGGCTTTGTCAGATCCTATAAGGATATTCAGGATATTCCTATGTGTCGAAATATCCTAACATTTACCCACCAAAAAAAATAAACACACTCTCATTTATAATATATAAATCTAACTATATTGGGGAAGCTAAGGGTGAAGTTAGAAGGAGTGTTTTTATATTTTGGGATGCAACTACCATATTATATATCTTCATATTAGATTTCATAAAATTTGAACTTTATCATATTGTGAAAACTTTTCAATTTTCACATTAAATCCAATTCCCTACGACAACAAAAATTTGAATATTATTATTTGAATATTATTACAAGGAAATGGAGAATTCGAAAAGTTGACAGACGTTGAAGATATTATTCAGAATGCCTGGGCTAATAAATCAGCTGGTCCAAATTGGTAGAGTATTAAATATTACAAGCGTTTGATTGGGAAGGTAGCCAATTCCTTAAAGCTACGATACAATGGGTTTAAGGATGCTATTCAAGGAAAAAAACACCAGATGGTTTATCTGTAATGTCGGCGACTAAATTATCACTTATTGCTATGCTGGTTTCTAATATTCAAACAACTTTAGTTCTGAGGGGAAAGATCTAGAATTTCAAAGGGTAGTTCCATTTTCCAAAACGCGTCCAAAGACATGTAATGTAATATTTTCCAAAGTAATTATCTATGATATGCTATAATATTCTGTTGCTATTATGTTTACTTTTAGGCTATAATTTTTAGCTTTAGGCTGTCTAGTATTGCAGGTTATTGATTTAGAGATGATGTTAGTTCTCTATTTTGTATAATTGTATTTTTAAGTAGATATATTTATCAACATTTTTTGTTTAGTATAATTGTATTTTAAAGTAACATGTATGTTTCGAGACTTCTAAAATCGCAATGTTCAATTAAGTACAAGGTTGAAGTTGTTTAATAGTATAATTTTTATTAAAATTTTTATAAATATTATAAATATTTTATAAATTTAATTAATTTTAATATGTTTTGATATTTATTAAAAAAAATGTATTTTTGATATTTGGTTTTCAATGGAGATCATTCTAACTTTAATAGTGGCAGTGTTAGTTTGGGTCATGATGTTTTTGTGAGTAATTATGTTGAGAGGCATATTCTATAGCTAGTATGAGAGTGATATGCAATTAAGTAAGACTTAGCATGTCCTTTAAAAAAGAAAAATTTAATTAAAATCAATGTTTGCTAAAAAAACCAAAAACAATTATACATATTTGATTAGTTTTAATTAAAGTCAATATAAAATATGAGCAATCTTATTTTCATTGTGCTCACTTGGTTTGTTGTTTATATTAGAATCTTGCATGAAAAAAATGTGTTAAAAATATTTCACTTTCACTTCTATAGTTATAAATAAATATTTGGATATCTATATTGAATAATATAATTTTATATTAACGCTATACATAAAAATAATTAAAAATTAATTCTTCTATTTTCTTATAAATTATATACCATATTAACTTAAATACATTGTTTAAATATCCACACTAATAACTACTATTTCAATATACAATATATATAAAAATATACACAAATACAAAAAATATATATGTGTATTTTGACTTTAGTAAACTATTTCAATACTCAAAAAAAAAAAACTAAAAGTAAAATTAATTTATTACAAAGGAAACTTATAATTGATTAATTTCAACATAAATATTAATAACAATAAAAAATTAAAAATACATTTTAAACTAAAAAAAATAAGACACAATATATATATGGAGGATATAATATGAAGCGTTACTATAGATCCATAAGCACTAAAATATTTTTGACATGTAATTTTTTTTTTTTACATTTTTTTGATAAATCCTTATTTAAAATGAATATATACTAATTTACTTAAGTGATGGATCTCCACAAAAATTCCCTAAAACCATGGTGTTTTAAATGCGAGTGACAGATATGGTAAAAATGGTATAATACAAACGAAATACAAATATTGTCAAAATGATCGTGGAGTGCATAGAAATGGCTCTGTATTTTCCTTTTTTTTTATTATTAGTCTAAGCTCTTCGCTGTCCAATATTCCATGCAACTCTGGCATACCTTCGTGTGATCTATGGTTTTGCAGAATTGCTTTCCATTCTTGAATTATTTAATTTCCGCGAAAATATGTTAGAGCGACCACGGTGATTGATGTTGATATTCATATATTCATACATATATATATATTTATTTATTTATTTATTTTTTATAAATCTCTTAATTTATTTTTCATTTATTATAAATGTAATTTTAATTATTTATTTATAAACCCTGCATACTTATATAGTATAGTAAATAGATAATCCCTTGCACACATATATATCAGTGCAGTTATTGGTAGATAAGCTTCTGTACACATATACATATATATCGTAGACTCTAAACCTACGAAAGCATACATATTCTATTCCTCTACTTTTGAACTTATAATTTTTTAGAAGGAAACAAGTGCTCTTAACCATTTGCCTACTTTAATTTCTCTCCCTTTGTCAAGATAACAGTTATTTTTATAATACAAAACAATTGAATCTCAATATTACTATTATCAATCTGAAAACCGTCAATACAATAGAAATAAATTTCACTTTTAATATAAATTAAGAATTCCCAAATATTCCGGAATTAGAAAAGACATGGGCTTTTCCCAGCTTTTCCCTTTGCTTTCTCAGAATAGCATGCAAATGCCTGAAACGTATCGCAATGATTCCTGGAATTTGAAAGACTTATGGTATTCAGGAGGATTTGACTTATTTCTGTTCTTGGGATTCTCGTTTTCGATATTTAATAATTCTGGTTTGCATTTCGCTTCATTGGAAACTGAAGCGGTTCCACCGTTATTATAATATTTGTTATTCTCTCCAAATAAAACGGAATATGATCACATAAAACCTAGAATGTTAAGCATCATTTTGATAAAATAAAATCAGAATTTTCCAAATTTTTAAAATTGTAGTAACTAAGCGAACAAAGTGGTTGGCCTCAGCTTTATTCTTTATATGCATACACAACTTTGAATTCACCAAAACACAAAGATTGAAGTTCAAGGAACATTATTATAGTTTTAAAAGCATATTTTTGGATGTGAAGGTTTCCCTTTGTACATTAAGAAATTGAGGATGGGTGTATATTATATAAGTTATTTTATGCAGAAATAAATAAATAAGATAGATATCTTTGCTTTTAATTATATATCTATCTATATATATAAAATATTTTTTATGGTTTAATTAGTATTTGTTTATTAAATATTATAAAGTTAATTGTTAGGAGTTATAGGATCCATTAATTTATAGCACTATTTAAATTTATTTATGTTTACTAAGTTTTATTAATGTATCTACAACAAATTAGTAATTTGAAAAGTGGAAATTTTTTCTAATATTGTATTTCTATCTTTCTTTATCATACATCTCATTAAATTTTATTTCTTATTATGTGTTTTTTTCACTTGAAAAGTCATATTCCTAGTCAAATAGATGGCAATGTTCTCATCACATTGAAGTGTAATAGGTCTCTAAACTATCCTTAATTCTGAACATGGTTTCACAAGCCAAATGGTCTCCTTATAGGTATCATATTATGCCTCTAAAGTGGACAAAGTGACCACATCTTATCATTTGCAACTTGCTACTCGATGAAACAATCGAAACTCATATTTTCTCATAGATTTCCTTCTATTTGCATTCCATTCTTGACAAAAATCCACATGACCTTGTATCTCCATTCATTGTGGGTTCCCTAAACCATCACTATGATAGAAAACTGTTTATTTAGAAGTAACACATGAATAAATAAGGACTCTTTTCACTATATCCCAATGTTCATGTCTATGATTAGTCATGAATTAACTCAAGATTCTCATTGCTTGGGCTATGTGTAGTCTATCAAAGTCGATAGAATACATCAATAAACCAATTGTATTAGTATAAGGAACCACGTCCATGTTCTCGATCTTTGTGAGTGTTATAGAACATTTCTCAACTAAAAGCTTCATTTCCGCATAAATCAAAGCACTCAATGGTTTGTAATTTTCCATGGAAAAGCAATGTGACATAGATTTTACATATGTACTCTAGTTCAACCAATGCTTTCTATTTTCTCTACTTCTCGATCTTCATTCCTAAGATATATATATATATATATATATATATATATATATATATATATATATATATATATATTCAACCCCTAATTCCTTCCATAACCAAATTATGCTAAATCTTATGCTTCAAATCACAATTAACATACCTCATTGCTACTAGAGAATAACATATCATCTACTTATAGAGTGATAACAAGGAATTGATCACCATCATGCTTGTAATATACGTAGTAATCTAATTTGAATTTCAAATTCCAATCCCATAACAAAAGAATCAAACTCTTGGTATCATACTCTAGGAGACTATTTGATACCATAATGACTCCTTTTCTTTTTCAATGTAATGCTCTAGTTGTGTAATATAGATCTCCTCCAATTCACCATATATGAATGCCTTTTTCACATCCATGTATTCTATTTTTAAATTGGCATTGCTTCTATACATAATATGAACCTAATATATGTTTACTTAGCAATTTTGGGAAAGGTCTCATCCAAGGACTATCCCCACTACTTGGAAATATAGTTTCACAACCAAGCTTGTCTTATCCTTTTCAACATTTCTATTTAAATCAACCTTCTGTTTGAAAAACCATTTACATTTAATGAGATTTTTTCTATTAGAAAAATCTATTAAGTCCCATATATCATTATATCTAGGTTTATCCATTTTCTCATCCATAGCCAATCTCAAATACTCCTTGCCTTCCATCTTCATTTTCTCTTTCACAATTCTAGGCTCGTCGATGTTACAAAATAAACTATATATGCATCTCAAATTATATAAGCTATAGCTATACATATATTGTTTCATTATTTTCCAAGTGCACCTTCTTAAAGCTTGAGGCATAGTTTCTTCTTCCTCCTTTGAATTATCTGAACACACTTTCTCATTAAGCCCATCATGATCATCTTGTTCTATTTCTTGTTTATATTTCTTAGTCTTAAATTATAGATGAATCACTTGCTTCTTATCATCCACTTCTAATTCCACCACATTGGGAGAAGGCTTCAATTCTTCGAAAGAAACATTTCTTTTATACAAAAACATTATAGATATAGGATCCTAAACGTCATTCCCTTTCACGCCAATGCCATAGCCAATGAATATACATTTCACAACCTTTCTATGCAACTTAAACCACTTCTCCTTGGCCACATGATCATATTCCTCATAACCAAAACAACAAAGATGTTTGAGTGAGGGTTTCACTTCTGTCCATACCTTCAATGAGGTCTTATCCAAAAACAATGATGTGGGAGTCTTGTTAATCAACTAACATGTAATAGAAAATTCTTTAGCCTATCAATTCTTCTCTAAGTTACTAAGTATATTATTGGCTTTCTCCATTAATGATATATTCATTGACTTTTCACCACATTATATTTAAGAGTATATGGAGTTTCTTATGCCTTTCAATTTCATTATTCTTATAAAACTTATAAAACTCCATAGAACAAAAGACATCGCCATTATCAATACTTGGAAAGTTAATATTCCTACTAATTTGATTTTACAAGAAAGATTTGAACTTCTTCAATTTACTAAAAACTTCAAATTTAGTTCTAAGAAAATATACCCATTTCCTTATATAATAAAATCAATGAATGGTACATGATGCAAAGCCTTAGAAATCAAAGGAGCTTTAACTAGAGGAAATATATCAACAATAATGGAGCCCAACAACAAAGAATATCTATGACTACTATAATGAAATTAATCATGGTTATATTTTCCGTATATGTAATTCCTTTAAAATTCAATTAAAGAGTGTGATCACTAAAATCATTCAAAATATAATTGTTTTAAATTCCCACATATCCTTCTCACCTATATGTTCCAATGTTTTCTTCCATAGTATTGTGTTCTTTGTAAGAAATTTGTTTTCTAGAGTAAGAGCTTGGTTAGGTACCTAAAAATAATAACCATAATAGCTATACATAGGTTTTGATTCTCAAGATCTCGATCCTACAAATATTTTCATTGTATAAACTGAAGAGATGCTACATTTCATAATGTACAGATCAATCAAGATTCAAGTCTCCATAGGAATAACCCTTAACCATCACTATAGCTACTTTGACCATATTACAACATTTTTTAGAGAGGACAAGCTATAAACTAACATCCTTAGGCATGCTTATTTAAGGTTGATTTAATGATAGTCATGGAATGTGTAAAACTCATTTAATGCCCTTCACTTTGCAATCAAGGAATATAATTAATGCCCTACCATGACTAACTATCATAAGGGGAGAGTCATCCCAAGGAATATCATCTCACTGTCATATTTCTCATACCCTTAAAATAAATTATCATGGGAATTAATATGGAAGGAATATGCAAAGCCTATCAGCCACACACTCTATCCCGAATGGCTTTCTAAAGCTACAACAAATGCATCTACACTATCCTCTAGAGAATAGCTTTTAATCTCATCATCATAATCATTATTTTTCTTATTATTATTATTTTTCTTCCTTGTGATGTCTTCTATAATGTGTGAGCCTATTACATTTCTATCATTTTTCTTTAGAGTTTCTAGGAAATCTATATCTCCCATGAGATTTTAATCTACCCTTTTCACACATTTATTTATTTCATGAAAAATTAAGACCTCATAGTTGGATTCAACATTTTCCCACCTCACCTCCTCTACGTGTAAAGAAGACACAATTTCATGAAACACTAAGGTACTTATAATTCTTGAAATCGTCATTACCAGGTTGTCCCATGAATCTAGAAAGGAACATAAATGGGTCATCCAAGAATACCCCTAATCTATATTTACTCCGACTAAGATAAGTTGGATCACAATAGTATTGAATGCTTTCAAGTTCTTAATTATATAAAGATCACAATTCACCCATTCTCAAAGAAAATAATAATTTTCATAGATTTTTTTTAATCACATGATAATTTGTATTCATAGAAATTTTGGATTTGGAGCATATCCTTACAGCAAAATGTGGAAATATCTAGTTGGTAGACTATTACAAATAATTATTTCAAGCTACCAATATGCTCAAAAAGATAGTCTACAATTATAGCATACCTATAATGTTTAGTAGAATTTTTTTACAAAAGACACCCAAAAGTTAACAAAATTTTGTGAACATGCTAGCTTATAGAAGCAAGTTGAGAAGAAGCATCATCAGTTTTATCCATCTCTAAATCCTAGATTGAAGCATCAATATTAGGTACTTCTATCATGGAAGGAATGACTAAATTGCTAGAAGAGGAGGGATATAACTAACTCTAACAAAGGCTCAATTGTAATTATTCCATTTGATAATGCAAACTGAATAACTCATCCTCATTCCTCTAAATAAGAGTCCTTTGTTTATTGAGTACCTCCATTATAGAGGTTACACTAGAAACTAATTGAATGCATTTTAATTGAAGTATAATTATTTTTTCCTATAATTGATGCAGCTACTCCAACATATGTCTATAAAATTCCTCAAAATTCCTCAAAATTACTAGGAGTTGTAGAGGTTGCAGTGAATCCACTCCTTAGCATTACATGAGCATCCAAATCCATAGAGAATGATTATGGACTTGGGTTTTTAGACCTGTACTTAGAATGTTATAGCTTTTTCCAATTTCAAACTAGGAAGGGAAGAAAAAAGGGTAGGACTAATTTAAATATATCAACATGACAACCAAACAAAGACCAATAACATAGAAAGCCAAAATTTGAGAAAGAGGGGACTTACCACTCACATTAAATTCCTTACAAAACAAGGTCCTTCGTGGCACTGAATCCCATAAAATAGTCGTATGGAAAAATTGTTTATTGAGCCCAATAATATCAAGAGCTAAGCTTGAGCCTCGACCAACCCTCAGTATTTCTAATATTGCCATATGGTGTAGCCACCAATCCTAGCTAGACTTTTGCAAGATGGCTAGTTTTCATCCATATAACAGAAGGTATGATATCCCCATCTATATGTGCATCAAAATTCTTTACATGGGAGAAACCATAACACACAAAGTAGGAACACTACAAATACATATAACTAACTTCTTCCCATGGAACACATAAATGGTATGAACTCGTGGAGTACTCAAAGAGGAAGATCATTGACAACATTCCCTTACTTCGAATGACACATGCACAAAGGAGAAATGACTTTCCTCTATTGATTATTATACAATAATCATTGCTAAATCTCTTCCTCTGTTTCCAGTTTAGAGGGATGATGAAATGGATGGCCATCATGATGAACCAATTTTTCAAATTCTTCCAAAATTCACATCTCTTAACACATTGCAACACCAAATGGGACATAATTTGTAATCTTTCTAGATTTTTCATGTACCTCAAATCATAAGATTTGCATTGGCGAATTGAATTACTTAACAATGAAAACCCAAAACTAAGATATTCCCACAAGCTATAGGTTGCGAACATTAAAATATTGTACAACAATACCTTGCAGTAATTCACTTAAATGACTACATGGGAGATTTTCCCATCCTTTCAAACATGCATAAAATTGTACTCGAACTCTACATATGTACCATTGTATCATGACACCATTTGTCTCTTTCATTTTTTAGGCCTTTTGAGACTAAAAACCCAAGTCCACTCCATTATGGTATAGGAAACATATCCTCTTATCCCTTAATCCATAAAATTTCCAAGGCCAAACTAGTGCCCTTATTGGCCATTTTCTCTACGTCATAGTTGTTATGATGTATTGCATGATACAACTTAGGGGATTGAAATTTTGATTGGAGGTCTCTAATTCTCTTATATAATTCTTCAATTTAATTTCTCCAGGGATAATTCCTAGAACAAGATAACAAATAAGTATCCTAGAGGCTTCGATATCATCATTTTAGATACGTTGTGAGTATGAGCCAGAGATATTCCTTGGAAAAGAGAAAAAAACCTTTGCCTAATTATTTGATCTAGATTGTATACCCCATTAATATGATAATTCCACATTTCCACTTTGGATAACACTAACACAACATCTTCCTCTGCCCCGCACCCACATAGAAAAAAGGTATTAATGAATGATTTATCCTAGTATAATTCCCCAACTTATTCCATAGAGTTGTTGTAGTTTTCTCTTTATAAATGTTCCATAATACCATTTAGGAAAATAGACCTTGATAATACATATCACATTTCTCTACAACATCATCCACTCTTCTTCGTTACACCATTGTGTTTGGTTCTAAATGCTACAATACATAGATCTCAATCTATGAAAATGTTATCCATATTTAACTTCCATAGCTCAAAGTCAGTTTCATTAAACTTATTTATTTCTAATCTATATGTATTCATCATTATTTCCTTCTATGAAAACTTCCACTCAAACCAAGATTACATTTAAAAGAAAAAAACCTTTATCTCTAGCACCTTGGATCCAAGGTGATTAGGCTCCAATATCAAATGAAAAAACAATGATGTGCAAAGTACTTCTACACCAACCAATCAGAGATGAATGTATAGAGAAAAATAAACAAATGGTTGCAAATGATAAACAGAAAACAGGTGAAAGAAATAACAAACCATTACACAATGATTTTTCATAGAAAATCTACACTAGAAAAATATCACACTCTAGGAAGACCCACTATATACATTATAGAGTCTTCATGCTCTCAACAAGAGTGTTTCAACAATAAAAGGAGTCCCAATAAATTTCTATAGCATAGCAGTTGGTTAAAAATCACATGGTAATTTTATCCAACACTAACACTTTGACAAAAAAATGGGAATGAAAAATTAATAAACCATTTATGAATTTCTAACTTTATATGCTATAAGCGACAAGGAAATAATTGGCCAAATGTTAATTCTTAGCATCCATTATCACCTAATAAATACATTTATTTAGTTCCACTACTTAACATTTATTACAGACCACTAGTCAACACTCATTAACTACTGTAATAAAATAATACAAGGTGCATGACATATATTTTCAACCAAACAAAAAAATTAAAAGTAAAATATAACAAAAGGATGTAAAATGTATAACACACAACCCAACCAATAATGGAGAAGAATAAAAAGAAATCGAGACTAAGACTTGCTCACACATCTAGCTCTTCAAACATCTAAAATTAAGATAAATCTATGTTAACTCATATTTTACTATTTATTAATATATACTCACATTAAGTTGTATATTCATGTTACTTCTATAAATGCAATCAATCTTAATTTTATTTAAATTTTAACAGTTTTAAACATCAATAAAAATTCAAATCTTATATAGTAAAAATGAAAAAAAATATAAATATATTTATATTTAAAAATATTTTTAATTTAAATTAAATATATAAGATAACCAAATTCAATATCTATGTTTCTAAATCTAAATTAATTACCTTCTATTCTATTTATCTATATAAACAAATAAGTAAAATTATGTGAATGATCACATGTTTTTTTTTTCAAACCTCCACATTGTAAAAACTAATTTAAAATAAGTGTAAACTCAACTTAATATATATTACTAGAATTTGCACCAAGAGGTGCAAAGAAACGATAGGAGGAGTGGGATATGGAAGTAAGTAAAATAAACATTTGAGTATAATGCTACATATATGTTGTACGACTCAACAACCCCCATTATAGTTAATAATAGAACTATTAAAGAATGGGGACCATTTTAAAATTTAGGATATAATCCAAATAAGACAAGGAAATCTTAGTTTTAAGATCCCAAAAAAACTTAATTGAAAGAGAGATAAAATTTAGGTTTAACTTTAAAACATCAATGCAAAGGTATTACATCAAAATAACCTAAAAACTACTTTTAAGAAAAATGGCAATTAAAAACATTCCCAAATGAATTTTAAAGGTTTAAGGCCTAAATATAATAAAATCTGACATATATATGTAAATAGTAATAAGGAGGTAAACCTCATAAAACTTCCACATATCATATTGGGATCTTGCGAGTGGCATTTTCATTTTAATGTCCATGACCAAACTTCCAATGCCTCTGACTTGCGACTTTATTTACACCATATCCATTCAATTTAATTATTTACACCATAACCATTGCGACTTTTAATGTCCGTGAGCATACACACAACTTTAAAACTTGTGATATGAAGGATGTGATGTGGTGGATGTGATATTATATTAAGGCATGTTATGATGGAGCAGTCAAGTCCACAACACGTATTGTAATCAGAGGTTTCAAAGTGACAAGGCTTCAAAAGGTGCGATATGGCGGATGTCAAACGATATGAATGGCCAAATGTGGAGAATTAATGGTTTTCCATAGAATAAGTGCCTTCATTATTACTAAAGATTTCCTGAGATTTCACTCATAAAATTCTTGGATTACTGCGTAATCGGTTATTTGCTAAGTTATTCGCTCTGAGTGTTAATTACTCCTCACTCTTGTGTTTCTCTTGATAGTCCAGTCCCGACAAGCATAATTCAGCAAAAATGTCTCAACCGACCAAACCTAGAAAGAAACCTCTTGTTCAAGAAAAATCAGACACTCCTCCCCTTGAGGTTACAGAATTGCCTGCATTATTGACTGATATCACATGCACTCCGGATGCCAGAACATATACCTGAGAGGCCATGTATCAAGTTTTTGAAGATGAAGAGCCGAGAGTCATGGAAAGAGTAGCCACAACTAAATATTCATACCTAGTTTTTTATACTACATATAGTGATATGACCAATTCATTCCTCCACAGAATTGTTGCTTAGCCGAACATCCTACCTTACATGGATATGATCAGATGGGTTGTTGACCATCTAAACATAGCTAATAGAAATTTTATGATCGAGAGAAACACGTTCATTGACTCTTTTACCAGCAAATATTTGACTTAGATGTACCAGTTGTCGGCACCTCAGAAGAAATATGATAAAGAATTCATTGAGAAATTCATGAAGGAAAATCAAGATCAACATGAAGTCATCAAAGGATGGAGAAGAGATTCCAGCAAGCACAAGCGAGAGGATAAGGGTATGTATTCTATAGATTCTTTTGATTGGTCCCTATCGTTATGCTATTACCATGATATGTAGATTATTTGGTTATGTCAATATCTAAAATTTTTCAAACCAGTGGGTACCCCTGATTAATGCATCCTATGATAGATATGTTATGGATTAGGGGAATGTTCTATCAAATAATTTAAGTATCCAAATCCTATATTATAGGAAGAAATGTAGTTTTTCTGAAAACATTTTCCCCTCATTTTACACGAGTGCTTATGTCATGGATATTATTTTCTTTACTTATGATTTTCCATCCATGCGATGGAAATGGGCCATACATGACCCTATACCCATCCACATTTATCATAATATTCTCTGGAAGTCAAAATATCAACCCCATTTCTAAAAAAAATTCCATGGAGTTGTGCTTCCAATCCACTAGTTTGTCTTTAATGAAAGTGCCCTAGAATCTCACCTGAAGCCAAAAACCACCTCTTATCAGTTGGAAGATGGTTTGGAGAAGATTCCTTAACCTATGTTTAGTTTTTTGGTAGCCTTTGCACACCCACATGTGCTACCCTTATATATACCGAGAAGCTCCTCGCCTACGAAATAGCCTATCAAACTGTAGGAAATGACCTATCTAACATCATGAAAGATAACAAAAAGAAAATGTGGCATGTCTTTCCCTTTCATTATGGTGTCTATTCCCTTCAGAATTTCAAGCATAGTGGTAAGGAAATGGAGGAAATCTAGCTTGTGAACTTTCCAACCATTCTGAATCGGCAGTTTGACCCCATTGATACTGCCAAGAATGTTACCACTCAGGGAAAACTCAGGAACTTTACAAATGAGCTTGATAAGTTTGATGGCATGTTTGAGTTGGCTTCTAACTATGCAAAGTTTGAGAGAGACATAGCAGCACAGTTCGGTCCCAAATAATTAATTCATTTCAATCAATACAGGATTAAAAGGATCTCCCACTTGCCCACAGAGTTATTAAAAATCAATCAATAGAGCACATAGTAGGACAAAGGAGTAAGTACACCAGAGGTATTAGATGTAGTTCATACTAAAGAGACAAAGGATTCTTTTTCATCACAATTAGAGGAAATTCTAACAGACAAGAATATAAAATAAATAGACAATGAGTCGGCCAATATGTCTTCTCATCTAACTGTTTTAATATTTATACCTTCCCTTTTCCTTCTTTTCTCCTCACAAAATTTGTCCTGATGATGAGTCTAGGTTCAGACTCGAAACGTCGACCATAAAATATGAGCACTGTGGAAAATCCGAACTCCTTTCAGAAATCACACCACAGTAATCTGCAATCCAAAATCGTTACCCTGAATGGAGGGGATACTTGGAAAGAGATCCGTAATCTCGAAAAAACTAGGGTGAAAATAAGGAGAAAAGAAGTTGATCTTCACTTTCTAAAGCAATGCAGAGATTCAAATCTTACACCTAACTTTGCATACATCAAACACAGATTACATAACCAAAAATATCACAGATTATTTGAACGATTTAGCAAAACCTTGATCCGCCTTGAAATCTGCAATACCAGAACCTCTTTAGCTAAATTATCCTCAGCCACCTTCAAAACCCACCTAAAGCTAGCAGCAGCAATCGATCAAGACCTATCGAAGGTCATTGATGCCTCCGCAGCACTGAAGGCCAGCAAAGTGAAAGAGAGCGCTGAGTCGAAGCACCTTAACAAACTAAATAGGCTGGAAAGACGGGAGAAGAATCATGCTGAAGAGGCAGTATAAGTAATACGCTGGCTCAGAAATTCTACAACAATGAAACCCGGCCAAAACTTTGGAACAACTAATACGCAGGATACAGTTTTCGTTGACACGGGGAAGGTAAGCGGTTCCACGAGGGCAGCCAACAAAACAAGCGATGCTGCCAATGCACAAAACGGTGAAGGGGGTACGCAGGAGGCAGCCAGAGTGAGCACACAGGAGATACATAGTCCCAGCAAATCCGCGAGGGCCGCCAATTCGATAGACAATTCTAAGGGTACAACAACCAGCGGGAAGCATGGAGAAGGGAGTACGCAGGTGGCACACATAACTGAAACACGTTGTCCCAGCACCAAAACGCATTCAACCGGAGATAAAATCGATATACAGGTAGCACTCAAGGTAGGGGAGCAGCGTTTAAGCACGAATTACGGCATAGTAGAGCAGCGTTTAAATAAAAATTATAGCATAGTGGAGCAGCGTTTAAACAAAAATGCCAGCATAGTGGAGCAGCGTCCTACTAATACTGCTTTAGTCAAAATCTCACCGCGTAAGGACAATCCGGAAGGCAAAAAGCTGTGCATAAACAAGGAAAAGATAGACACAGCTGAAGAGGAAGCAGGTAGCTTGGGGAGCGCTCATTACAGGCACGCATCTAAAACCAAACTAAATAAATGGATGGTTAATAAGCATAATATTAGTAATCAATTAGATAAATTAAGCATAGAGAGCAGTTATGTGAACTCCATTCAAGATAGCATGGTAGATAGCGTGAATATAGAAAATAACCCTAAGAATAGTAACCTGAATAAAAAAGTGGTCAATATATCCTCTTATGAGCTGAAGAAAGAAGAGCTGGAGGTCCTTAACAAAGGTCTTAATTTCGCTTTAGCCCCTAGTAAAATCCCCAATGAAGAAATCATTTGCAACCTAGAAGATGGAATCAAGACTCTTGAGGATGATGACAAAGAGCTCATCAGACAAGAGGTCGCTGTCATCCTAAGAAAAGCCAAGCCCCCCAAAAGAAACCTAAACCTTGACCAGCTCAAAGCCCTAAAAAGTATTAGAAATAATAAAGACATAGTAATTCTAAAGGCTGACAAAGGAGGCGTCACGGTCATTATGGATCATGAAGATTACATTAACAAAATGAAAGACCACCTATATAACAGTGGTAGCTACAAAAGGCTAGAGAAAAACCCCATCACCAAAATCTCAAACCTCGTAAAGAGAGCCATTAAAGAAACCGACTTTGATGATAAAATAAAAAAGAGATTGACTCCTAACAGTGAAATCACCCCTCGGATCTATGGAGCCCCTAAAATTCACAAAATAGATATTCCCTTAAGACCCATAGTCAACACCATAGGGTCCCCCACATATGAGTTAGCCAAGTACGTCACTAGCATTCTATCCCTGCTAGTGGGCAAGACTAGCTCTTACATCAAAGACTCTAATCAATTTGTTAATTACATTAAAAACACCAAGCTTGACCCCGAGGATAAAATCGTTAGTTTTGATGTAGTCCAGCTCTTCACCAAAATTCCCCTAGATGAAGCGATTCAGGTAGTTAAGGAAGTAGCAGACCCCCAGACCGCAAAATTAGCCAAAATCTGTTTGCGCTCCACCTTCTTCTCCTTCCAGGGTGAAATATTTGAACAAACTTCAGGTGTTGCCATGGGATCTCCTCTCTCACCAATCGTAGCAAACCTTTTCATGGAAAAATTCGAGAAGAAGGCGTTGGAATCTTATCCATTAAAACCCAAATCTTGGGTCAGGTTTGTAGATGACACCAGTGTCAATTGGCCTCATGGCGAAAATGAGCTAAGCAAGTTGCTGGACCATCTCAATATCTTATCTGAAGACATAAAATTCACAATGGAAGTAGAAGAAAACAATTGTATTCCTTTCTTGGACATGCTCCTCATAAGAAGGAAGGATGGCTCCATAGGTCACAAAGTTTTTAGAAAGAAAACCCATACAGATAACTACCTTCATGCCGATTCGCATCACCACCCTGCCCAAAAAATGGGGGTGTTACAAAC
>APFE031335979.1:0-11623 GCA_000404065.3 Pinus taeda
TTTCCAGTGATACCACACCTTTTGTGATAATGTGGCCTTTCATGTCATCAGCTCCTTCTTGCAAAGAGTGTTCGTGCTCATTGTCATCTATTACTGCGTCTTTGAAAACACTAGCGTTGGCCATAAAATGTAGTATATGTTGATCATCATTAAACACATGCAAGTTAGTTATGTTGTCCAGGATAGATGGTTTGTACAAAATTTAAATAGTAAATCTATCCCTAATTAGTGACATTCTTAAGGCTGCATTTGCTAGTGCATTGGTAGCTGCATTACGCGTACGTGGCACAACAATGATATTAAACGCTATGAAGTTTGATATTAGTCGCCATACCTTTGCTTGGTAGTTTTTTAGATGTGATGATAAACAATGAATGGTGTCATGTACCTTCCGTACAACTATATCTGAATCACCTACCACTTTAAGCATGAGCACATTAAGGCTGATGGCTTTCACAAAGCCCAACACGAATGCTTCATATTCTGCTACATTGTTCGTGCACTCAAACTCCAAGTGGCTTGATACCAGATGCTTCCTATTGCAAGGGTTAATCAGAACACACTCGGCTCCTGATCCGTCCTGTGTCTTTGATCCGTCGAAGTACAAATTCCACAAATCATCTATACACTAACCGCTTGATGTGCTAGTACTGTTGCTACTACTGTCGCTACTACTACTGCTACTATTGTACAATGTGTTGTACAAGTTTCATTACCATCAGTTGGGCAATGAAGGAGTCCCAACTGTGTTTTTGGTGGGGTTGGAGCTAGCCGTGCAGGAAAGCACCCCAACGTAGTCTCAAGGAGGAAGTTGCCAAACATGAGTTCTGTGAGAGCCAATGATTCATTCTCTCCATTGATGGGAGTGACATTATGCTTCATTTACCTCTCGGATTCTACCCGGATTTGGTTGCACTTGACCTTGTGTGGAAGCCACATGTGAGACCAATATGTAGGAAAATATCCATCCAACTTGCTGGCCCAGTCCTTACTGAGTAATAGACCATATGCTTCCAAGATGTCCACAACCACTATGTTGATGCATTGGTGGACTCGACTATCATGGAATAGTCGAACGATCATGTCTTGTAACTCACCAACGGATGGTACCGATGTTCGATCAAGTTGGATGATTTGCGCAGATGTCTCACTCCACTGTGCATTGATCCTTTTAGCGATGGAGAGCGGCATGACGTTGGCTTTCGCACCGAAATCAACCAAATAGTTGTGAACATTATAGTTGAATATTTCAAAAGATAGCAAGAATGGAGGTTAACCTGAGTTTGCTTCTTCCATCCCGAGTGCATTAAGCACAGTTGAAAGTGATCCGAGAGGTGTGATTTCTCCCTTGCTAGTAGAGGTTGCGTTGTCTGTCACTGTCTATCCCAATGTGCGCAGCAGGATATCTCGCTAACTCTGGATCTTAGCCAATTCGAACAAACTGATGTTTGCTCGAGTTTTCTTCATGTCATCAATAATGTTGTAATCTAGAGGTGGTAGACTCACCAAGGTGTCAAGGGTAAAATGAGTGTTCGTGTTATCTGGTGGAGTGTTGTGCAGGTTGCTTTTCATGGATGTGTTTTTGTTCACCACTGTCCTCTGAGACTTGCATTGTAATTTTTTCTTTGGGCCAGCTGGTGGATCGATCTTCCTTATTAGCAGTCTGATCTTTTCTTGCATCTCCCCAAGTGTGGGGAAAGCCCCTTTACTTCTAAGATTGTAATGGTCAGTTTGCTTTTGAGGTTGCTTCTTGGTGTTTGTCTTTGCCATTGTTTGCAAGCACGGATACATGTCCACCACATGCTCAGAGCTTGATGGCTCATCAGGTGAAACCTCTTCGTCATTGTACATGTCTTCTAGTTGCTCCTACATATTGCTTCTCACCTCGAGTGTATGTCTGTAAAAATTATTTGTGACTTGCTTCCAACCTGGACAAGAATTCTCAGGATGATATTCTTCGTGGAAAGAACATAATTTCATATATGCACACTATTCGAGCTGGAAGACATTCTTCTGCACATTTTTTGGAATGAATTGGCTGCTGCTTGATTCATTGCTTGCATATCTATGCCTAGGTGGGTGACTTCTTGCAAATGTGTTCTATCTACGTTGTTTGAGTTCGGAAATTTCAGTGGACAAGCTCTTGACAAGACGAGTCTCAATGTCAGTTACTTCCTTGTATCTACCCTTGCTCGTTGTTGCTTGGGACTTCCTAATCGCATCCTTGGTGTCCTTCGTCGATTCATCATCCTTGATGACTCCGACTACACACAGGTGTTTCTCAACAGTGATAGCCTCTTCATAGTGTTGGTCTCGCAGATTGATTGACGAACTGCGTAATGGTGGTTGGCAGTGCAGACGTGGAGTAATCAGTGGTGATGGAGTCATGAGGCTTAGTGTCTGCTGGGAACTTGTTCAATATACATGTAAAACTATGATTCAAATATTTCACTTCCTATTTTCCCTCCATCTTCAGGCTTCCAAACTCTTTGAGTAGCATGGCTCGGGTCTTGTCATCAGCGAACTTCTTCAGGAACATGTGTTTGAATGCGACCCAGTTGTGTATAGAGTTCGGTGTAAGGTTGTGATACCAAGCAGGTGTACGACCAACCAAGGTACATGGGAATAATCTACATGCGACATCATCATAATGTACCTCAAGGGTTTGCAGTTGTAGGTAGAAGTTGTCTAGGTGGTCTTCTACGTTTACCGTGCTGTCACGGTCGAACTTGACGTTCATTCCCTCCACTCGCCTTGACATCTTATGCAAGACAACTGGGAGAGCCAATGGTCCTTGAGTCATCCATTCAAGATTTGGGTTAATCATCTATTCGTCTTCTTCATACTCTTCCTCTCCTTTAGAGTCTGATGTTTCTGACTCTGAGTCTATTGGTTCATCTCTTGCTCCACCTCCTTCGCTGCCTTCCCCTTTGCTTCCTACACCAAAGTCTGATCCCGAGATCGCAAGAGTGCCTTGTTCACCTTGCCAGGGGATTGGAGGTTTCTTTTGGTCTTTGATAGCTTCTCCTAGACCTTCAAGTGTGGTAAGGATTTCTTCTTCCACTAATGATACAACAACTCTCGTGGGAGTGGCCTTTGGCTTCCTTGCTACGTGTGGAAGATGTTGTCTGTCTAAGATCAGTCCGACTACATTCGTAAGCTGGCGAGTGAAGGGATGAACAGAGTGAAGGTGTTGGTCTGAAGTCTCGTGCTCAAAACTAGGAGGTTAGGAGTAACTGACCGCTGTGTCACGTGTAGGTGAGAGAGAGCGTGAGTTATTTCCTTGACCAGATGTTTGTTGAATGAGTGTGAGGGGAATTTCAGCTAAGTAGAATTAGTTTCCCTCCTTCTAGCGCCATAAATGTTGACGGTGCTAGACCCGCCTACATTTAGGGGATCGCCCTGGTATGAAGTCCCAACTAGACCTCACACTGTTTGGTGTGGGAGTCCCATCCGGTATGATGGCCCAATTGCCATTGTCTTAAGGATTTGCCTCAACTCTTATTTGTCAGCACAGGAGATTGGTTTGCTTTGTCTTCGGGAACATTAGGGGATTATTGAGCTCTAAAATGGGAATCCTAAGGAAATTATTAAATAATAGTGGAAATAATAAAATAAGATTAGATGACATCATTAAATTTTAGAGGTAAAAAAGGAAAAAGTATTTTTCAACTCGTATTTTCAACTTATCTCCCTATGGGTTTTCTCAAATTTCAAGCGGAAAGACTTGTTGGATGCATAATTTGATTCCTGATCCAAGGACTACCCATGTTGCATACTTTTGATGGACCTTGCTACACAAAAACTGAGAAATACATGAAAAACATGATTGCAATCACGTTTTTTCATGTATTTCTCATTTTTCATGTGGCAGGGTCCATCGAAAGTATGCAACATGGGTAGTCCTTGGACGAGGAATCAAATTATGCATCCAACGAGTGCTTTTGATCAAAATTTGGGTAAACCCATAGGAAGATAAGTTGAAAATATGAGTTGAAAAAGTAGTTTTATTATTTTATTATTTTTTAATCTTTTTACTTTTTTACTCCAAAATGGATAATCACCCCCCATGGTTGACAACATCATATTGAATCCTATTGGTTCTTATAAAGTTTATTTTGGTTGTACATTTTTCTTAGGAGGCCCATTTTAGACCCCAGAAGTCCCCTAATGGGTGAGATTCACATGCCTAGTGAGTGTAAGTGTACTTGTGCCAATGGTTCTTTCACTATGAGGGGAAGAGAGTGAAGGTGAGTTACAGGATGAAAGGGATCAGTCCGAACTCTGCTAGGAACACACAACACAAAAGGACATACACAACTTCTGGCAGAGCAGTCCACTTGGATCCGATAATCACAGCATACAAGGTAAGATAACACATACAACACTCACAGATCAATTTGAACGAGTGCAACGGTTGCTACAACAAGGTTCATGTGAAAGGTTTGTCTGATGTCTGGCAGAGTATTCAATGCAGATAGGGCAACATTAACAACATATACAACACATTTCCATTAATAGATTATGCATTACAACAAATGAAACAGTTCATATGTAGAACATAGGTTAAAGCAATATGCATTACAAGTGTTAAATATCAGTCTTATAACAAATACAATACATGTGTGAAAACGTGTTGACCTGTTAACAGGGTTCTGAATTAAGCGAAAGTTCCAAGACACATCATTACACCATACATCACTAACCTCATTAGTGGGGCGTTGGAGCCACTACTTACTCCTCAAAGAAAAGATTACAGTCTCTCTTGACTATGTGGGAGGAGGTGAGGTGAAAGTCCTTTCATGTACAAATGAGGGGTTTATTTATAGCCAAGGGTGAAACTAACCCTTGTGGTAGTTTGACTACACTCATGACCATTCGACTTCCATGACTTTCCGACTTAAATGACTCTATGTTCAACAAGTACGTCTCTTGGATTTCCACGTTGCATCACATTGATTGACAACAATCCCATAGTGAAGATGTTGGCAACATGACTCATGCCTTTGACTCGACATGACTTGACATGACAATGTTGGTACATTCGTGCTGCTGTTGGAGTGCATGTCGAGCTACTGTGCTGCTGAGTGATGGATGTCTTCATGGTGTATCATAGCTTCATCTTCGCATGGCGAAGTGCGCGGAGTCTTCGATGGTCCTTGGTTCGCTTGATGAAGCTTTAACATATTTTTCCTTGCTTTCATGCTGGAAGGCTTGACAGGCTCACTTGTTCACCAAGATGCATGTTCATCACATTCTTCCGTTGGTGAACCTGTCCATCTGTATGTCCTCGCTTTATTCATCCTGTTTATCATCTTGACATGTTCGTTGGTGTACCTATAGGGTCAGTGTATAATACGATCCAATGTATCATGTCTGGGCATGGGAACAATGGATACCTGCATGCAATCTAGTACAAGCCGGATTTGTGGATGTTCACATAGACATGGTAGTTTTCGAGGTCTTCCCAAAATGTGCTTACAAATGTATCATTGACCTCTTTCCATTTCAGCTTGATGTCCTTGTCTATAATCACCTTGATGTCTTCATAGATCGGCAGACTTGTAGACACTCTCTCAACTAGTGCTCCAGTTGCACTTTTGTCAGTGTCTTTTAATCCTGCTCTCCTGGAGGCCATTGATCCTGAATTGCTGAGAGACAAATGAACACTTGATATATCTGGATACATTGCGACATGCATGGCAAGAAATATGTTAAAACCAAAGCAAATTTGAGGAGTGACATGGAACATACTTGCGAATTGACTGACAAGGATTACACAATTTTTCCTGGAAGGTCGAGAGACTTGCTACCAGCACTGCGCAAAAGGTAGTTCGGGCTGCTGGAACGCTGGCTGGTTGCTGGAATTACGCAATGCGCAATCCAGATTGGCCTATTGGCTACTGGGATTGCGTAATGCGCAATTCCAGATGGCAAGGGTTGTAGGCCCAGTGACTGCATTGCGCAATTTTCTGAGCCAGTAGTCAATGCCTCTCAGAATTGTGGAATACAAGACTAGAGAAAAGTCATTGGGAAGAAATGCGCATTTTCTGGGAGGAAGGGATACCCTTCCCTCTCAGGATTGCACAATGTTGCCTTGGTGAGGTAGAGTCCAGGCCAAGGCTTCCCAGACCCGCCGACGGGCAACTAAATGTGAATGTGAATACATGGTGATACTGAGTGTAAGCAAGAACGAATGATAATGCATGCAAACAGTGAATAGAAGATTCATAAAATGGAACAACATGCATGTGTGTGAAGTGAGTCACTGAATCGTCGACTGTTCGTGTAAAACAATGTCATGCATACGACAACAGTGAGATGCTAACAAAACTGAAATGGTGCTAGTACAATCTAATATGCATGTAAACGACCAACGTTCACATAAATCAAACAGACAACACTCACACAAGCTAAAACACAAAAAGTGACAGAAATTTTGCAAAAGACAAGTTAAAAGGACTAACCCGGAAAGAGTTGAGCTGGATGTGTCGAAGGCTCCTAGATGTGTTGTGGGATGTCAGAGCTCCAAGATCGATGTGAAGGATTGAGCTCTGAAACCTCGAATAAATAATTTTGATGTTCATGACGTACATGCCACAAATCTAGGAAAAAACGACACTTGGAGGAAAGATTCTAAAACGATATTTGCATGTAACCTCCAGCGGCTAAAAATAGCTCCCTAAAATCTAGGGATGATTTTGAATTCTGCTTTTTTCTATTTTAGGGAAAAGTAGCCCATGCATGCAAGTCATGTTCTCTTGGTCTAGGGTGGAACCGATCAACCCAATGACACATGCAACAGTCTGCTTGCCTGAGGGAGAAATTCACACATTTCTAGGAGGGAGCTAGACTGGCTGCACGGAAGGATTGCGCAATTTGTGGGCTGAGCAACTGACTGTTGCCCAGGATTGCGCAATTTCTGGGCCAAGCAGTCTTTCTAGGTTAGATTGCGCAGTTTTCCCAGGGAAAGTTCATAGGCAAAATTGTGCAATTCCTGAGCCCAACAGGCTGTCAGACAGGATTGTGCAATTTCTAGGGGGAATGCTGGTTCCCCTCCAGAATTTTGCAATTTCTTGAGGGATTTGGTCAGCCTGTAGTTGGATCAAGTCCAGAGAAACAACCGGTGAGGGGAGTGAAACAAGCTATCATGCTACTAAGAAACTACTAAAACTTGTGCACTTGATAGTGCAAAACATGCTGCTAAAAATTATTGGTAGAAAAGCTCCAAAACAAAGCTAAAGAAAAAATTTTAAAAATACTTGTCGCTGCTATAAAAACTCACTATCATCCAAAAAAAATTATAAAAGTGAAAAAAAATATCTTAAAAATTTTACGATTTTTTAAATATAAAACTTATTTTATATCTTTACGATGTTTTAATAAAACTACCCATTCTAAAAGCGCTAATTTTCTTAAATAAAATATTATTATTGTATTTTTAATTTGGCCAAACTGAGTAACTATAAATTTACTTTTTGGCAAATACAGTGAAACTTGGTAACTATAAATTACACCACGGATGTGACTGAAATGTTATTTATTTTATTGTGCTATGGGTTTGTTTAGAAGTCTAGCACTTCTGAAAAACTACGCTAAATAGTTACATATAAATATGTTATTAAATCTGTCCCATCGTTGATTTTCTTTGAAGGGAGAACTATAAGATAGCGGCGGCATTATTCACTATATTAAGTATGAATCAGCGAAGTGTATCTCATAAAAAAAACTATCCAAGGATTCTAAAGGATAAGTAACAGCTACATGGTTCTCTCTATGTATTAAATAATGACCACCATATTATATCACATCGTATCAAAATTTCTCATAAAGAGATAAGAGTTGTTTTTGGTACAATTTTTCGGATGATTTTTAGTGGGTTTTTCTGGTGTAATTTCTCTAAAATTTGACAGGAATTTATTGAAATCACAAATTTGATAAGTAACTCTTGCACAATTGAAGTGCCTTATGGATTTTTCAAGTTGCTAAATACATATATAGTCAAAAAACTAGTTTAAATAAAACAAATCAAGATTTCACATTAAAATTTTCCCCCAAATTCTCACCTGCAAATCAAACAAGTCACACTAAAAGCAACTCCTAAAAATATCCATAAATACAACACTTAAGAGATTGTTCAAAAATATGATTATTGCATGAATGAATACACCATTTTCAATATTAGTATGGATAAATTACTGCACCAGTCTAAAATTAATATTACTCTTTATACACCCTTGTTAAAATTTGAGATATTGAATATTAAAAATATTAATATGTTAAATATATTTATACCCTTAAATTTAGAAATGAAAAATATGACGTTAGTAAAAATTATTTGATTTATTTTTAATAAAAATTTGGCAAAAATCAAAACATTTCAACCATATAGAGTGTTCACTTCTTTATAGTTAGGTGTTTATTGCTCTCCGTGGAGATAGTAGATTAGAAGTTCTTCTCGTGATAGAAGATTCCTTGGTGAAAATGACCAAAAGGTAGAGGGTCTAGACTCCACCTATTTATTCGTATAACATAATCTAAATGTTTCGTTTGTTTTTTTCTTAATATACTTTTTTATTAATTTTTGCGGCTAGAAATTGTTAGAATTTCATATTTGAGTTATTCATTCTATGCAATCCTATGCTTTATTTTTTGAGACACTAAATTCATTTATGCATTTAAATTCCTCATTGAAAATTGTATCTCCAAATTATAATTAAAATAACCAAATCACTAGAAATATCAAAACATAGTGAAACTAATTTAAATTCAACTAAGTGGAAAAAATATATTCATAGATCATTAAAACCGTGACACATTTATATTCAACCAAATATTTTATTAAAAATAAGATGATTCTAACTTCACAAATATTGTGTCCCTCACATCAAAGGGTCCCAGTTAGGGGCAGGGGGAACATAGAAGGAAGAAATACTCATCAAAGGTCAAGTATTTCAGGTGTGGCGAGGTCGGTCACTACAGCACATAGTGTCCTCTCAGGAAGAACGATAAGTCGGAGAAGCAGGACCAACGAGCACCATTAGCCGAGATCAACAAGTTTACCTCCAGGTTGGAGGAAGACTTCACGTTGTTCATAGATATACCTCCAGGAGTGAGGTGGGGAGATTTGGTACTGTAGTCCCAAAGAACTACAGATATTGGGAAGGGATCTTGAGGATTCAACCTCATGGATCAATACCTTGCTACAAGGTCCCATAGTATTCAGTAGCAGGATGGATCGGTGGCATTTGATGCAACCAGTACCAGAGTGACAGTTGCATACTAGTAACAGTTAGATATTGAGGAGCGCAGTGTAGTGTTGACAACAAAGCAGGTGGCTCAATGCAAAGCTAGTAGCAACGCAGATTCTTCAGTGACAATGCAGATGTTAGTAGCAGTCAGAGACTTAGGAGACAGATGCATGACACTGAACACAATTGATTCAGTATTTTGGTTGATTTTCAATTGCAGATGTTGTAGTTGCAACAACAACAAATGAGAGGCATTTGTCACGCAGATGCAGTGTTGGCAAAAATATGGTAGTGTCAGCAACAACACAGATGCAACATCAGAGTTGTGCAATAGTTGTTGGGAAGAAACTGCTAGACATCAACACCATAACATAGATGATACAAAGATAAAGCGTTGTGGTAGAGTGTGCAGCACTATAACACATTCCTCACTAAGATGGAGTGTTACTTTTTATAGAATCAAATGTGTTATAGCGATAAAATTTGGTGGAGAGGCTAAAATACACGAGATCTCCAAGACCTAGAAATCGTTTCTAGAAATTCCACCTTGAAATGACTTAATTAGATTATTAACTATTTTTTCAATGTTTCCTAAGTCTAAACTTAGGAAAATTGGTTAATTAATTAGCATTAATTATGTCAATGTGAGAATCATCTAGAAACTCACACCGATCTATTCCAAGATGATCCAAGCCATTGATTAAGTTTTAATCTTGTTTGTCGGAGATCTAAGAGTGAATTATAAGAGGAATTTGATGATCACTTGGAGAAGATACTTTTGTAGTTCGATTTTCTTGGTAGATCAATTTCCAGAGAGAAGAAGTAATTGTCAAAGAGCTAGAGATCAAAATACAGTCAATGAGGTGCAGAGACAGTGATCGAGAGGAATTTTTTCAAATCTGATGTGGAAACTGCAAGGAGGCCAAGTTATTCCCAGTAAGGCAGCATAGAGTACTGCGCATTTGCTTCATAAGCAACTCAATTTTTCTAGAGAGAATTCCATTCTCAGTTCCAAAGGTCGAGAAGAGGGTCCAAAGTGCTGAAGAGATGATTTCTTTAGCAAAGGCAGACAAAACGACTTCATCAGAGGTAGATTCAAGACACACGTGTCAGAGACAATGCAGAAGGGCTCATGCTAGGCATTAGACGACTAATTTTTTGAAGGGTAGTTGTGCCGAGATTTCTTGCGAAGAAAGGGTAATTCCCTTTGATAATTTTGGCCAGATATTATTGTTGTTTGGATTCCTAGTTTGGCATCCATAGATTGTACTTAGATTTCACTACTGCGTAATAAAATAATCCCTCATCTATTGCACCAGTTTTCCCATGTTGGGTGTTTCTAAGGAATATTTTCCAAAAATAACGATATTATTTTTATGTTTGTGTGCTAGTATCTTTTAAGTTCCAACGCTATTTATTTTCCACGTTTTAATTGTGAAGGTTGTAGTGTGTTTATTTCGATGTTGTCGTAGCAATAAATTGAATAATTAATTTATCAGTTAGAAGAAATAATACCAGTTGCTGCAAAAAGATTTTAGTTTGTGGAATTTTCACACTTATGTATTAAACAAATGCGCCAAAAAGTATCTTTCAAGAACCACACCACTCCAAGAAAAAACCATTACAGACCCTGTGATTTTATTTAAATTTACAATATCACTACGTATGTACTATACAAACGCACCTATGTGATACTAATATAAAAGAACTGGTGTTGTTAATTTGAATAATGTACCGAGGGTGGAAAAATTATTTTGGAGGAGCGGGGCGTTGGTGCTATAAAAGCACCAATGCTTTAAAAATTATAATGAACTGGGGCGTTAAATGCAAACAATGTCAGTGCTTTAAGAGTATAATGCCCCGATGCTCATTTGTTTTCGAACGTCCAAGCGTTGTAATGTTTAGGAAAGGCACCGAGCCATGAAAAAAATCCTTTCCCAACCAGTGCTTTTACATAGTATAACGCACCGGTGCCTATTTTTTTTAGAGACGCACCAAGATATTTTTTAATTATATAATTTTTTATACACAATACAATTTTTATTATTATAAATATCATTGCAGAACAATTCGTATTCGGAGACGTGTGCATTAATATACGATGCCCTGGTAACCATTTTCTCTTTTTTAGAAACATCGACCCGGGACAATACATTATTGTGATTTTTTAAATCCATTACTCATCGAAAAAATCGACATATATATTATAACAATATTCATATAAATTATTTTTTATTAGTGTATTTGTATATGATGTTTAGATTAATTTGTTATATCATCAGAGTTTGCATCTCTTCATTATAATATTTACTCATCCATATATTTAATCAGTGGTGTAATTTTTCACAATGACATTGGACAATGCAATAGAA
>APFE031335981.1:0-44646 GCA_000404065.3 Pinus taeda
TTCCACCATTTCTCTTGCCAAAATGAATTTCTAGGTGAGAGAGTATGAGAGAAAATATAAGGAGAAAATAAGAACCAACCCCTTAATGATTTCTCCATATTATTTTTATAATCATGCCCTGAACCTTTATCTTTGTAATATTTTTCAAGAACCTTAATGGGAATACTAACCATCACATCAAGGGAAAATTATATTTATTCAATAAAGGCTAGGACTTACCCCACCTCCCTTCATACTTTCCTCCCTAGTCATGTTTACTTATTTGTTCACTACTTTGTTCCTTTAGCTCTAGAATATTTATTAACAAAATAAATTAGTACATCACATAATAAATTTCTATACATAATATAAATCTTGGTTTCCAAGCATTGCAAGTGTTTAATTACATCACAAATTTTGGCGAAATGAAAATGGGGTGTCACAATCTCCAACCTTTAGAGGAACATTTTTCTCAATGTTCTCACCTATCTTGGACATTCTTTGGATGTAGTAGCACTAGCTTAGGTGTTGTATTTCACTACAACAATGGTTTTAATCCTTTTTTTAGCTACATCAAGAATATGGTTTTCTTCAATTGTTCTCCTTTTATCACTACATATGTTGTGTTTGGTTTGGCTACCTCTTGACCTTATATAGTTGTGTTCAGAAAACCAAATTTTCTTGTAATAAAATATATTCCTAGCATTCAATATTACTTAATAAAATCATAATTTTTAGATGTGAAGACCCTTGTGCCATTGCTTATATTCTTAGGCACAAAATTCCTCGCTTCTCTTACATATCAAACCACTTACTTCTAACATTCTTTTGTTTAGTAGATATGCCATAAATGAAAATCACATGTGTTGCAATCCATTTTCTTGCTCAACTTGTAATCCTTCTATAGGAATTTTTTTTTTTTCCTCAAAATAAGTTGAATATATAAGAGGTAAAGCTTTAAAATCAATACTTATCTATATGGTAATCATTTTCCTCCTTTTCCTCCAAAATTAACAAGTTTGTCTTATTGTTTTCATTGTAAAGTGCCTCTTATACTCACATCCCAGTTAACATGAGAGAAATTTCATCCCCCGTCAATTACAAACCCATCTAAGCCTAGGAAACCACTATCATTAATTCATTTTCCTATCCTGTATCTTTCTTGTATGGGATTATTGAAGAGATCATTAGAGTATTATAACTAAGTTCCCTTGTAACATGTTGTAACATAAATTAAAATGCATTTCTTATGATCTCATATAGTCAGGGTTCCCTTTATGACTTTCTCCCATGAGGTAATCAAAGTGTTTCAAAGGGATGTAATGTAACCATAGTGGCATTTTCCTAGGCTCTTTAATTCATCATTTCAACTGTATCACAACATTCAATTCCCGTGAGATATACTCAAAATTTTCGAATCAGAATTTTTCAACTTCCCAAATTTGCTTCATTCATAAGCCATATCTCACAAACATAAGACCTTTATACGTATGATGTTGGGCTCCTTTACAGGTGGTGATATTTTTATTTGGCATAGTGGCTTCTATCTCATACTGCATTCTAGCACTTTTCCTATAATATGAAATTTCAATCAACTAAACAATGGTAAGTGTTCATAAATAAAATCAATTCACTACAAATTTTGCATAACCTAAATTGATATCATAATTATTAGACACATAATAATTGCATCGCTTTGAATGAAATTGAGATATATTGAAATGGAACTTTTTTTGCATTATATATTTTCATCACAATCATTCTAATAATTTCATAATGCAATCAAGCATTTATTTCAGCAACCCAAAGGGTCAAAACTGAGTTACATAACCATTTCTCCATTAATATTCATATCTCAAAATTCATGAGTAATTCGTTGGAAACCAAGTTAATACTTATAATGTGGGGGTGAATTAGTATTAAGGAAAATTTTAACATGTATTACCACATTTATCCATTTAACTGTTAAAAAACATATCAAGTACACATCACACAAAATACACACCCACACCGTACACATTTGTACACAGATATTTTAATGTGAAATCATACTAGGAGGAAAACCACAAAAGATTTGTTTGGATTATGATGTAAATAAAAGGAACCAATTCTGATTACATTAAGTTTCATTAGCACCAACTCACAAGAAGCACTAACTCCCTAATTTTTTTTATTGGCCCCAACCAGAAGGAAGAATCAACTCCCTAATTTGCAAGCACCCACTTGCAAGAGGCACCACACCCTTTTGTTTTAGTGGAACCAAATAGTAGGAACCACCAACTGCCTGATTTTTTTATAGGAACCAACGAGTGAGAAGCACAAACTCCCTATTTTCATACATCTGATCATCTTACAAAAGGACCAAATCATTGATTTTTCAAGAATCCACTTGCAGGAGGCACCAACCCCCAATTTGTTCCTTAAACACCTACATAGATGAGATAATTGACTTCCTAATTTATAGGCACCAACCTACTAAACCTGCAAACCATTATATTTCATACATTTTTATATGTTTCATCTATAGGTTCTCTATCCCTTCTTTTTTCTTTTTATTATGGTTCTCACTCAACTTGATATATCATTGTTTAACTTAACATATCATTTTATAAGATCTTACATCCCTTCTAGACTCTTACAACAACTTAAGATATGCATAGGAACCAATTGTTCCTCTTACTCTATAATCCTAGCTTATTTTCTCTTCTATACCATTAACAGTCTCAGCTTAGTCTTCAACATTCTACTTAGCTCAGCCTATTTATT
Organism: Pinus taeda; assembly: GCA_000404065.3. Lineage (NCBI taxonomy): Eukaryota > Viridiplantae > Streptophyta > Pinopsida > Pinales > Pinaceae > Pinus > Pinus taeda. Next base: position 2,746 of record APFE031335981.1, read on the forward strand.
CACTTGGATAAAATTTCTCTTATCTTTCCTCAACTCTTCAACAGTCAACACTCGTGACTCAACCCTCTCACTCACTACACAACAACTTGTTTATTTATTTTTTTCACCACTCTCTTGATATCTTGGCCTTATCTTCTTCTCTAGGCACCCACCACCTTACTGAGTCTCCTCTGCAGTGTAATCAGACACACACACTAAGTTCCCTGATAATTTATCTCAGCTAAGTAGCATGAAATTCCCCTGTACTTCACACATGGCATGATTTTTCAAATTTAGTACAATACATTGTTAAAGGAAGAAATTTGTTTACTCATACACAAAGCCCCAGTATGTAGCTTAAATTTTCTCATCGGGTTCACCTATATTCTTTGTTACCTATCTGTATAGGTTGAGGAGTGTCTCCATTAATTCCTTCATGGGTCAAGGAGTACCTTCAACTAACAGCTACAATCAACACCAACAAATTTCCATTTTGATTTCCATGCAAAAAAATTGATAGGGAGTTTCAATTGATCCTCATCCTCACAGAATAAATTTATTTATTTTCTCAATTAAAACTTTTTCTTAAAATGGTACTTAGAACATTATATTTCAAATACGGCGCACTCTTAATATATTATCCCTTGGTGCATGACACTAGGTGTTGAGTCAACCACTTAAGCATGGTATTCACTTAAACCTCTATGGATTTAACCTTTTGGTTCTTTATCATTATATTCCTATGTTCTATGATCAAGCTCTACCACACCATTATGTTATCTTTCCATTGGACTAATTCCTCCATATAGAACTTTTACGGTGGGACATGAATATGCCTATTAGTTGACAAATATTTTTTTCTCAAATTTTATGTCTAGCACCACACCTATCATATCAAAATATCATTTCCTAAATTTGGTGTGGCACAAAATCAAATTTTCAGTCACCAAATGGGAACATTCCCATCTCTTAACTTTTGTCAAATGTGTTGCACTTGATAAAAACTTAAAATTAAACCTTAGCATGATGTGATGACATGTCTTCAACGTATAATCACATTTCATCACTCTACCATGTGTCATTTCATGACCAGTTTCATGTGTCGCTTGGATTTATCCCACCCATCGATTTGAAAAATGCCAAAATTGCATGCCACTTGCCACTTGTCACGTCATGCCATGTGGAATCCTACTGATGTCACTACCACCTATGTTCCAACTCATCTACCATATCATCGCCTTCATCCAATCACACAATGCAATGTGTCTCTATTTCGATATCATCATGTATGGAGGAGGGTCTGGGGTCCTAATGTAAAATGACAATTTCCTTCATTAATAAAAATTATCCTAGAATTTGAAATTCACATTATCTTCCAATCTCATGAACAATCTTTGTTCCTTGAAATATTTTAATACTTCCATACCCTAGATTTTTACCTCAACATAAACCTCCATGATGGGACATGAATCTTCATGTTGTCTAACAAATATTTCTCTATCTCTAAGACTTTGTTATATGTGGCCCTCAACCAATAGTTTTTATGAAAAAGGATTTGTAGTCTGAATTGTAAATTGTGTGTCACATTCCAGGAATATTCTCTCAATGGGTTCTATCAACAATAGGATTGCATCGTCACTTAGGTATTTGGTCAAACCTTTATGATGGCCCATCAAATTACACAACATATAATGGGAACTCTTCCTTGTGCCCTCCCTCGAATAACACTACCACATCCAAGACTTAACAAGGCATGGCAAACTTTGGCATGGTAAGACATCAATTTATATAGAGCTAATGGGAGAAAGGTTTCCTCTTAGTTTTTGTTAATCGTGGGACCACACAACTATGGCGACCTCCGATCAAAAATCTATGACAAACTAATGTAGCCTCTAATGGAACCATGAGATCTAAAAACCTTGCCATGCTTGAAACTACCATAACTTCTAATCCCTTAGGATATTTTTAAGCTAACTTAAACTATTGGAAAGGTCTCTTTGATCACTATTCATCTATGCAATTTAAAAATACATTTGAGAAAGTCTCTTGTAAACAAATTTCATTCAAAGGTAGGCCATTACAAACTTCATCAACAACCTACATCCACCAAAATAATTTGCAAACATCTCCAAACCTCAAACACACATTAGTGACTATTTGACGTCAATGAAAACCATGAAACTCTCCATCAAGTTTTCCTTGCAGTAGACACTACTTGTCATCAATGAAAACACTTTTCCCAAGATAATCAGTTTCCACTTTGCTTAGTAGTATGAGGGATTCATGCCACTTATTTCACTACTCAACAGTTCCTTAAGATTTTTAGAAGTTATTTCCTTTCATGACATTCAATCAAGCAAATGATTCTTCCATACCAGCATGCATGCACTCAATGCACCAACCATATGTACCATCTTGATTCATGATATGAATTTCATGACCAAATCATATCATAGTATATCATGGATGGATAATAAGGATTCTAGTGATCTTGATACATTGAATGATTATTTCCATTGTCATAAACAACTAGGTATTAATGGAAAACTTATTTTCATATATCAATAATTCCATATAATTCTCACAATGACTAGCAAAAACCAATCTTTCAACTACATTTTCCTTATCAAAAAACTCAAAATTATATGGTGGAATCACTAGTATTAAGCTTATAAGCTATTTGGATAATACTCATAGACTCATGAAGACGAATGCAGTACCTACATTTACTTCATACCTCCCACATTTTCATGTAATGTCTCAATTCTTTACCAAACCTATTTTATCTCATAAGTGTACTATTCATTCATTTAATTTGTGTTCAACATGGAAAATCAATGCATGCACATATTACTAAGACTTTTATAAATCTTTACATGTTAAAAATTGTATTCATTAACCATTCTCATTCTTGGCCATCTACATAATACATACATTAAATTTAATAAACAAAAGATATCGAATTTAGCTAAAAATAATTCTTACCCAATTCCTTTACATTTTTAGCTTCATTTTTTATTTTCCTTACTTACTTGGCTACCATCAACATGCATTCGCAGCTAAAATCCTTTCATGGATTCCAAGTGGATCCATTTATTATTTTCTTAACCTACATATACTACTATTGTCTTAATCATTCATAATTGTTCTACCTCATTAAAATTTCCATGAAGTTCATTCTCATGTGACTATTGTAAGACACCCTCCCACCTCCTTATGTTATTTTTAGGTAGTGGAAGGTGTTGCTTTTATTTAACCTAACCTGCATGTTCTTATTAAATAAATGGGGTTACAAATTCCTTTTACCCAAGGTTATAAAAGTTAACTTTTGAATACACCATTGTGTTAAGCTCGTTGTGAGCTTTCTGATGGTATAAACTTTATTAGAATCTGACAGTTGGATCAAAAGTTACAACAATTAAAGTTTCATTAATAAACCCTCACGACATCAGCAAGTACTACCATGTGGTGTTTCCACGTCAAATTATGACCTCGACATGGTTTTCTAGTTCATCATGCCCCACCCCTTCATGCCAAAACACAAAATAATGTAATTCCCATGAGGGCCCACGATGCGAACTTTGCACCAACTAACAATAATATTTCTATTTCATGGCTCTTGTCTTCTGGCACTACTATAGAGTGGCACACCCATTCAAGTCCTAGGGGATTTTACATGAATATTTCATGTCAATTTCCAATATTGTTTCTTATCCCCCCAAATCATCTTAGTCATGGCTAAACTGTGTAGTACACAAGACTTGAGACCCTATGATTGTGAAAATGTGGCCTCTACCATATACTTGAGCCCCGTCAACATCACCATGCAAGGTGGACACACTAGACCTTGTTTTATGGATGCCTTTCCACATCACTAATATTATGTGTTTTGTTGAATTCATGCTAACACCATATCACCACATGCCCCCCGATGATGATATTATATGTCAATAAAAATTAGGCCACTTGGTTGTTTGATAAGGTCTTTGGAACCTACCATGTGTCATGCCACCAATGTTTTGTGTCCTTACTATCTCCACATCATGCTACCACCTCAACCATAGCCTGGGTTTCATCAATGTCTCATCTCCATGTGCAAAAAGATCACTTCCCACTATAATGACTTTTGGGGTCCACCATGGAGCCCAATATATGGAACCTACATGTAATCATGCCCTAACTCCTTTCCATTGCAAGACCAATAGGAAACCCCCATTGGGATTGTGATTGTGAACAATATTTATTCACATTACTTGACATATGTAGTTTTTATCTCATAGCTCACATCTCCTAGGGTCACATCAAAATGACAAGCCAACACTACTCGTAGGTCGTGAACTAAGAATCCCTTTATCCAGTGACAAAAATAACCCACCATTGAGCCCTTCAACACTTAGATACCTTTCCTTATGTGTTTATTGCTCTCATGTCGTGGATATTGGCTAATTTCTTAGCCTATGGGTTTAACCCTAAGGCATGATTCCCTCACCTCTATTGTGTTCCCATATTACATGGTTCTTGCCACTCATAATAGTCATGTCGAGAAGTTGTTCAAGTGATCCTTCAATCATTAGAGTTACTAGACTTCTTGGCCTCGAGTCCATTCCTCTCTATCACTTTGTGTTGTATCAATAATCAGATGATCCCAATGATATGTGTTGGTATCCTCACCCCTTATAAGGTCAATCAGTTTCCATACAAGCTTATAAAAAGAGAGAAATACACACATACAACTAGTCATGGAAAATATTACATTGTAAACTCAGTAACAACCACACTTGACTTTGTTCATCCATCCATACATAGTATACCTTTTCTTGAGTATGGAAGATAATGGTGAATGAAGCATGCAAAGTATATAAAATCCATAATAAGAATACTCAACACATTGAAACAACACATTTCCAATCACAGAGACCCCAATATTTAAAATGTGTGTATTATGGAATTCGCACACAACATGATCATATATGACTTCCCTAAACATCCATCTAAGTCATGCAATCACTTATGAATATACCAACAACATAGGAATTTCCAAATCCCTCATATCATGAGAATGAGAATGCAAGAAAACTCACAATATCTATCAACAACACTAATCCACATCATGCAACCATGGGCACAACCATGAGAAGCCCATACCTTCGTTATATAAAGATAACTAACACTTAAGTCGTCGACATGTTCAAGCAATACCATTATTTGAAAATGAGTTCATGAAGAACCATCAATTCCACCTATATAAATATATACATATATATTACATCACCCCCCCAATGATCCATGACTAAGTAAGCCTTCCTTTTTCTTAGCCACTGCATTCAAACCTAATCCATCAATATTGTGTTATGTAACCCTATTACACTAGCACCAAAATTATTCCACAATGGTCCTGAGTCACCCTCCTTCCCTTGGACATATCCACGCACAAATGCAGTATTTCAAGTATGCTCCAAACCAAGAGACAATAATCAACTATACCACAACGACCCATATTAAATAATGATAAGAAACATATATCCCTTAAAATAGTCCAATGTTAATAGTGCATAACATAGAGATCCTCTATTAATCGTAACAATTAATCTATGGAAATTCAAACTCCATGATAGTTTAACATAGGTTTTTTAAATTCACATAGGACATGCAATTAACCTTGCATCTTAGGGAGTATAACAACATATAGAGGAAGCTACAAGCCTTTAAGATATTAAGAGTGATCATGCAACACAATCATCATAAAACATACATGAATACTCATATCTTCATTAATAATGGTAATACATCCAATCCTATATACTAAAAACATTAAGTATTCAAGGAAATTGATATACAAACAACACTTATATTATAATCTATGAATGATTAGCAACTAGGAGGGGGACTTCGACTCTCCACCTAATCATAGGATATATTCATTGTAATATTTCTTGTAGCTAACTACCACCAAGACAAATTCAAATTCTAAGGATTTAAGTGATCAAGGGTATTCACACCATTAATCAATCAAAAAGGGACACAAAAGGAGTCACCCACTACTTAGGTAGTCTATCATCTACTCCCAAGTAAGGAACACCACAATGACTCCGTCAAACTCTCAAGAATCAATCATAGGCAAATTAATAAAGGATTCAAGGAAGGTTCTCACATTCTAGGGGTCTCATTGCACTCCAAGGTTTTTCTCAGCCCCAAAGCGCAAGCACCGAGTGAATTATCCATTCCCTATGCTCCTCATTCCTACACTATTGTTTCCCCTAATCCATTGCTTTTTTTCTCTCCCTCTCCTTCCCACCTTTCATTCCCCGAAAGAATGAATGATCGTTCCCTTCATGCAGTGACTCCCCACCTCTTCTCCACTCACATTGTGGGGTACTGAGGTTGTAGTGACGTTAACTTCTGACCCAATTGTTCTCCTCCTATGTTTTCATTATTCCCTTCGTTATATCTTCCTTCTTCATATACCTTTCATGTGTGTTGTTCCCTCAACATGTCTCTTGAGACTAACGATGGCGTGGTACATTCTTTTTTTCAATTTACCTTACATCATTCAATGTATGCACCACAAGGCTATAATTCCATCAAGGAGATAGGTGGGGAGTAATTGAGGTGGTTTGGTTTACACTTAGCACAGTTAACTCTTCCTCCTCAATATTTGAATCCATGTCAACTCCTCTAAGACAATATTATCTACATTAATTACAGCTTATAGGTATTTTTACAAGAGAGGTGGTGAAAACTCATACTCATAAGTAGCCAGTTATGGGACTCAAGCCTGCATCTGATCTCCCATAAGGATTAAACTAACTATCATTTGTGCATGTGAATTGTGCAATATCAAAAATCTCTTTTAGTATGAATCTTTTCGCGATCATTAATTTGATGTAGATCAAAATGTTTGGTGAATTGTTTGTTGTTATTTATATGTCTGATGTTTCAAGTGATAAAGGGATAATTAGAAGAGGGAGAATTACATGAACAGGAAGGTTGAGAAGAAAGAAGGATAGAAAGAGGAGTAGAGGTTGTGATTAAGATGCATTATAATTAGTATTAGAGGGACCACATTTGGAAGATAGGAAATAGATAGTGTGTTTCCAAGAATGGATTAATCGGTATCAAGCTTCTCAATTAAAGTTGCTATAATGTTTTTCAATCTCGAGGGCTTTCCTGATGACACGATTGGAATGAAAGGGGAGAGGCAAGGATTTTAGTTTCATAAAAACAAATGAGATGTTTGGTATTTAGAATATTTTCTATTGTAAATTTGATTACTTATTTATTAATTCTTTAGTTAATCTTTGACCATAATCGTAATCATGTTAATTATTATTATTAAGACATAAGGGCCTGGTTAAACTATTGGGAGATCAACGAGAATGATGCATTGCAAAACATAAATAACATTAAATATATTGTTACTTCTAAGTTCAAAGAAAAAATGTGGTGTGAGAAAGATTTAGCGGCTAAAAGAAAATTAAGTTATTATAAGAAGGTCATCAACCCCACCCTAGAATATCAAAAGTATCTCTTTATCTTAACTAGCTCAAAGAAGAAAATTAATATAGAAAATATTAGAATGAATTCTCATGAGCTCCATAGTGAAACAGGTCATTGGGCAGTTCCTAAAATGCCATGGATGGAAAGGATCTGCCATATATGTGAGAATAGGAACATTGAGGATGACAACCACTTCCTCTTAGAGTGCCCCACGTACAACCACATTACATCTCAGTTTCACAATGTTTGTTACAATACTGACCTTCCTATCCTTTTACAATGTCAAAATTATAGTGAGCCCGGGAGGCTTCTCTCCAAGATTTTTGAGCATAGGAATAAAATCTTAAATCAAAATAAATAATTTGTTTTCTTTAGGTCCGATAGACCAATGTTTGGTCTCAATGGACGTTAACCATCATCATCATCATCATCATCATCATTATATTTCATTTTCAATTTCATACTCACCAATTTTAAAACAATTATTTTTCTATTATCAAATTGAATAATTAATAAATTAATATTTACAATCTAAATCAAATTAATTTAACCTAATAGAAAAATTACGATAATCAATTTGAATAAATCATTTCATTTTATCAATGTAACTTTAGTCATTAAATTCTAATAATTATTTTCTTTCATTATAGTCAAAAAGTTAATCAACTTTCCCATCATTCTCACTACTTAATGGCTATATTCCAACTCCATCTTCTATTTAAATAGTCTAGAACTCTTAACATATGAATTCAGGCTTTTGTGATCCATATTACATTAAGAAGAGTCTTTTCGGTAGATATCACATAGGAGAAAATTTTGTCAAGGCGTTTCGAACCAACTAGTATGGTTCATCAAGACTAGATGAAGATGCACATCATGGCACAGGGTTAAATAGAGGACGATGTAGAGACCAAAAGATCATATAACAGCTAGTTTATGAAAGTTAACATTTTAATAATGATTATCAAAGATAAAATAATATTCCTATAATGGCTAGTTTAAGAATAATAATATTATAATTTATAATAATAATAATAATAATAATAATAATAAATAATAAAGATTGAAAAATGTAAACATTAAGTAAGAAACAAACAATCCAAGTCAACCAAATAAAGGAACAAGTCAAAGTTATATATATATATATATATATATATATATAATATATATATATATATATAATATATATATATATATATTATATATTTATATATATATGAGATTTAAGACACGATTAATGAGTCAAGACCCTATAACAAAATGATAATTAAAGGAGACTAAAACTAAAACAAAGAAATCAAAAGGGATGATTTAGGAATAATAATTATTTAAGGGTTGTTTATGAAAAATAATATTTCAATAATGATTATTAAGATCAAATAATATCTACTATAACGACTTACTTTAAGCGCTATATATATTATATATAATATATATATATATATATATATATATATATAGAGAGAAGGAGAGAGAGGAGAGAGAGAGAGAGAGAGAGAGAGAGGAATCAAGACATGATTAATGAGTCAAGATCCTATAACAAAAATAATAATTAAATGAGACTAAAATTGAAACAAAGCAATCAAAAGGGAGGGCAATTTTTTTTTAACGAATCAAAAGAATATTAACATTAAATGCAAATACCTATATGGAAACAAAAAATTCATAAATAGAAACATGAAACTCTAAAAAAACATAATAATCTGTAAGCAAAAACAAACTAGAATATTTCAACCATCGTCTTTATTTAAATTATTGGGCCTTTTTTGGATTTCCAAGGCCTCTCTAAATTTACGATGATGGAAATGATTAAAGCGATTAGCAATGAACATCATCAGAAAAGTTTAATGTGTCTAAAGATGAGTGAAATATTCACCTGAAATGGTGGGTAGATAAATGACAACACAGTTCACCAAAAATTCTTATCTACACCAAAATTATTGTTTGAATAGTTGAAAATGATTGTTTGAAAAATTGAGGTTGCGCATTTCTTTTGTTGAGGTGGCACGTTTCCTTTTCTTACTAATCAACTACAATTGCAGGTATAGTGTAATTCAAACCCACTATTCCCGCTTCATTCTTTATTCATCATCTATCGTCAATATAGGAATGGTAAACCAAAAGTGGAAAAGAAAATTGAAGCTCTACCATCTTGCAAGCACTAAAAATAATAGGCATTAAAGTCTTTGTTATTTTCTTTTATAGTTAGGTACACTAATCCATTTCATCCATTTTTCCCTTCTCTTTCTCTTTTTAGAAATGTCATATTTATTTATAGCTTCTTCAATGCCATACATAATTACCCAACAATTTCGTGTTCTCTTCCATGTAGAGTTTATTTCTAGCATTAGGAGGAATATTGGAAAAAAATATTTAAACTTTTTCTCGGTGACGAATATTGTAGCATCTCGACCTTGGTGCTCAAACTAATTAGATTTCATTCATTATTGACCACCAAAATAGAGACAATGAAATTAAATGGGTAGAACTAATGCAAGTGAGGGGTAATAAAGAGTTATTTTTTGTTGTTTTTCTATTGGATGTACAACATAGCAATATTTGACTTCTACATGCTCTGTTTGTAATTACATAGGCAACTACTAATTCATGACAACTAATGCAAAGGAGTTGAATTTCCAATTAGGTTATGAACTACCGTTTCAATACTCTTCTCTCTATTTGTTTCATAACTCTTTCCATTGGCAAAGAGTTCATTGTAAATAACCTGATTTCACAGAATTCGTTTGATAACACTTGCCATGGGCAAAGTATTCATTACAAATAATCTGATTCCACAGAATTGGCAGCCAAATCTACCTACATATTCAATGTCAACTTTTACATGGCAAATTTTTATTTTTTATTTTTATTACTTTCATAGATAGTTGTTCTTTTTGTTGGTATAAGGAGTTAGTATTTTCATTATGATTTAACTTACTTATGGTTGAAAATATGAAATATGTACAATAATATTAAAAATTAAGTTACAAACAACACAACTAAATAAAGTTTAATAATCTCACTAGTATCAGAGTTAACAATTTATGTTTCACTTCTACTTTTTATTACGACGTAAGGCATTTCCCTTTGAAATGAACCCCCCCAAATGCCTTTGTGTCGTAATTGTAGCCGTCAGAAGTAATGTTACACAATTGAACAAAAACCAGTCGTTTAATTTAAAAAACCCTTAAAAAATGTTAAGGTATTAGTTAAATATATCAGTTATTATTAGTTAATAAATTGGTTTCTATTACCTACCAAACTTTACCCTAACCACATTACTGAACCCGTCCTGTGCGCGGATATCCATGTTTGATGTAGAGGAGGGCAAGGGTATTAAGGACGGTGCAACGGAGTTGCTACAAAGGAAGGCGGGGGACCTGCAGAGAAGGGAGAAGGGTTTCGTTGAGGGCCACAGAGGATGAGGCCACTCTTTCTTTGTTGCATGAGGGCCGCGTAGGCCATTTTTTCTGCAGATCATTTTTCCCTCAGAATATGGAACCCTCTGCATATGATGGTGGTAGTTATGAAGTTTTATATATATTCGAGCCACTGTTATCTTATATTTTACTTTATCTTTGCTATTCGTGAAAAGCTGTAGGTGTATGGTGGATTGATTCTACTCTCCACAATTTTAAGGTAACCTTTCATGAGGTGTTTGCAATGTATATACTCTGTTTTGTCTCTATGAAGCCTGCTATGCATTCCTTTTCCAAATACGTCCCAATTTTCTATTTTAAGTTTCAGGGGAATGGGTCTGTGGGGGATACATTGGGGATTCTCATGTTCTTTATTTTGGGTTCCCACTCTGCCCCTAGTTTTGAGCAAGTTGCCCATTCTGTCTACCACATGGCATATCCTGGAGGCAAAACTTTTTAAAATTCCAATAGATAGAAGGTGTGGAACACCTGGTTCAAACCATGATAAATCAGATTTGTTTCAGAAATATCACTGTTGTCTCTAATTTTATGTGTTTTTGTATAGACAGACAAATTGTTCTCCTAGGAGTAAATGAAAAAGCATATATTAACTAACTATATGCTTGACATTATGCTTCCTTATGCTGTTTGGCTCTTGACCTCCTTCTCCAGACCTCCTTCTCATGTTCGCTACAAATGCCTCTTGATATTGCTTATAATTATTATATTATGTTAAAGACCATTACTGTATTATGCATTGGTTGTGCATCAAATAATGTTATTATCACCTCACATTTTTGATATACCATATTCAGTAAGTTACTAATGGCATCATAATTTGGATGTTAAGGTTGGTAAGTTGTGATTGTGGCAATATTTTAGGATTCTGTGTGAAAATTTTTGGAGCTCATGGCATGATTCTGGAGGCACTTTAAAAACAATTATTGCAAGTGATTCTAATGCTTATTTTCCTTAAAGGTTCAGGACTATACAGGGGTCATGTTGGAGTTTTAGATTTCAATTAAAAAGTTATTGAAAAACTGGGAATACTAATCTATAAAAATTCTTGGTACAACCCATTGTTATCTGTCTAATTATGTAGTCTGAAACAACATCATTCATAAACAAAGGGATTTGAGAATCATATAAAAATTTCAGTTATTTATTTATAGAATAATTAATTATGTAGTCTGAAACAACATTATTCATAAACAAAGGGATTTGAGCATCATATAAAAATGTCAGTTGGCTTTCCTTCATTCTATTTTTCCCATATTCTATGGTTTTTGGAAAACATAAAACACCATAACCGACCTCCAAGACATTGATAATGTTGACTTTGATTTCTTTAGTTGTAAGTGGCCTAGAGATGGCAGTGGCTTTAGACGATTTATTTGTATTGAAGTGTTTGTTTGGATTTATATAGAATGGAGTTGTGGTGAATGCAAATGTCATTTCGTGCTAAATTTCATGATGTCTTCCTTATTCTCAGGCATTAATGCTCAAAATATACAATGAAACTATCAGAGATCTTTTGGTTACCACTAAATTTGGTAGTGTAGACGGACCTGGTTCTAACCTTGCAACCCAACATTTGATCCCTTCTGAGAGGCCTTGCCCTCTTTTCCAATTTGGCTAAGGAATAACAATCTCCCTCATTATTCTTAGAATAAGGATTCCATCCATGCAATTAGTAGGTGCCTGGGAATATCTGTCCTAATCCTCGAAGTACATTTCCAACCACTTTTCCAAATTTGCAAGCTTTTACGTGAAAGTGGTTTTGGGCCTTGGTGTCCTAAAGGAAATCAGGAAATCCTTTTAGATGTTGATGGAATAATCTAGACCCAAAATCCAAATTATGAACAAGTTACTTTCTTGCGTAGTTCTTGTTTTGCAACGAGTGCCCTAGCTACATCTTTCCTTAACTAGGTTTTTTAGGCCACCCTTTCAGGACACTGATTAAAAAGAATAAGAAATGTAGATCCCTTCATGGAAGGGTGTAAAACTACACCATCAATTTTCCAATCTGGGTAAGGAATAACAAATATCCCTCGTTATTCTTAGAATAAGGACTCCATCCATGCAATTAGTGGGTGCCTTGGAATATCTGTCTGAATCCTCGAAGTACATTTCCAACCACTTTTCCAACTTTGTAAGCATTATAATGTACTATATTCTGTTAGTTGATTTCTTGCTTACAATTATTATATTATGTTAAAGATGATTACTGTATTGTGCATTGGTTTTGTATCAAACAATGTTATTATCACCTCACATTTATGATATACCATATTCAGTAAGTTACTAATGGCATCAAAATTTGGCTTTTAAGGTTGGTAAGTTGTGAATGTGGCAATATTTTAGGATTCCGTGTGAAAATTTTTGGATCTCATGACGTGATTCTGGAGGCACTTTAAGAACAATTATTGCAAGTGATTCCAATGCTTATTTTCCTTGAAAATTCAGGACTATTCAGGGGCCATGTTGGGGTTTCAGATTTCAATTAACAAGTTACTGAAAAACTGGAAATACTAATCTATTAGAATACTTGGTACAACCCATTGTTATTTGTCTAATTATGTAGTCTGAAACAACATCATTCATAAACAAATGGATTTGAGCATCATATAAAAATTTCAGTTATTTATTTATAGAATAATCGGAAATGATGAATGTAGGATTTGTTTCTGGGAAATTCAACTTTCAAAGACATTTATGGACAAGGAATATGGAAATGATAGAAAATCCTCTACCATAAAATTGGAAATTGATTCTTTGACTGTTGATATCCTGCCTGCAAATTTGAATCTATTGTAAAAATACAAGGAACTGAATCCATCTCTATTATACACATTTTGCTACTCTGTTTTGAATCCATGACTATATACCATTCAAACTAGTGATAGAACTTGTCGTTTAGTAGCAAGGATAAGTAACAAGACAGATTTAGTTAAATCTTTGTTCAATTTCTCAGTCAGTGAAATGTTGATGCACTCATTGGATGAATATAAGCTTTGTTTCTAGGCAATTCAACTTTTAAGGACATTTTTGGACATTTCTGGACTACTTCATCTTTGGTAACAGCCTTAATCTCATTTCTGAGTTTTTGATTAATTTCTATTTCATCAATGGATCATGATAGAAAATCCTCTGCCATCAAATTGGAAATTGTTTCTTTGACTCTTGATATCCTGCCTACAAATTTGAATTTGTTGTAAACATTCCTGAAAATCTATCGTCCTCCCTTTAAACAAGGTCAACTATGCCACCCATTATGCAATGGTCATTTTATCCAATTTTGAAACATAAATTTTTGTCATCTGTTGTAGTTTGGATTACAAAATCTTTTGTTTCATATAACTTATTGAAGAATATACTCTACTTTATCCATGGGTTAATTCCTCATGTAAAAATATAATTAGTGGTAAAATTTGTAGGATAAATTAATTTCTCTTTTCCTAGACATTTGGCAACAAGATTTTAGGAATAAAATCCTAATAGTAAACTCAACTATGCCACCTGTTATCCAATGGTCCTTATAGTATGCAATCCTGCTTATGTTGCTCTCATTGACAAAAACTAGATCATTTGTATAAGGATCATACTGAATTGAGGAAGCTTGCCAACAAAATGCACAAGCGGAAGCTTTATTGCATCTCAGATTTCCCATGGAAACTCCAAAATAAGCAACGCAAGACGTAGGAGACTAGTAACTAATAATTGAGGATTCCTTAAGCCACAAATTAGAATGCCTTCATTTGAGTTTCACTGGAAGTATGACTAGATCTACAATGAAGAAAGTGGTATTGGTTTAGGACTCCACCATATGGGAGTGAGTTGTGGTTCCATTGCTTATATTTGGAGTTCAATATTAAGTTCTTTCATTTGTTATAAATATGGGTTAATATTTTATTAAAGACAGATCCAGATGTTATGAAATGCTTGAATCCATGCTCTAAAATTTCCAAGGAAGAATTTGAATAAGGATTTACACCAAGGAAAAGACACAGTAGGATTGATCTCAAGCTAACTCCACCATTATCTCTGCCTTATTTAAAATTATATGAAGACATTGACATTATGAACACTCACTTAGCCTTTTTTTGGAATTAAATTGGCTAGGGAATCATGTGGTTTGGTGAAGGAAATGCTTGCGGACAACAATCTCTTGATATTGCATGCGATCTTTCCCTTTACCTTTGAGAATGTACTATATTCTGTTAGTTGATTTCTTGCTTATAATTATTAAATTATGTTAAAGACCATTATTGTATTATGCATTGGTTGTGCATCAAAAAATGTTATTATCACCTCACATTTATGATATACCATATTCAGTAAGTTACTAATGGCATCAGAATTTGGATGTTAAGGTTGCTAAGTTGTGGTTGTGGCAATATTTTAGGATTTTGTGTGAAAATTTATGGAGCTCATGGCGTGATTCTAGAGGTACTTTAAAAACAATTATTGCAAGTGATTCCAATTCTTATTTTCCTTGAAAATTCAGGACTATTCAGGGGCCATGTTGGAGTTTCATATTTTAATTAACAAGTTATTGAAAAAATGCAAATACTAATTTATAAGAATACTTGGTATAACCCACTGTTATCTGTCTAATTATGTAGTCTGAAACAACATCATTCATAAACAAAGGGATTTGAGCATCATATAAAAATGTCAGTTAGCTTTCCTTCATTCTATTTTTCTCATATTCTATGGTGTCTTCCTTATTCTCAGTCATTAATGCTCAAAATATACAATGAAACTATCATAGATCTTTTGGTTACCACTAAATTTGGTAGTGTAGATGGACCTGGTTCTAACCTTGCAACCTAACATTTGATCCCTTCTGGGAGGCCTTTCTCTCTTTTGCAATTTGGGTAAGGAATAACAATCTCCCTCGTTATTCTTATAATAAGGATTCCATCCATGCAATTAATAGGTGCCTGGGAATATCTGTCTTAATCCTCGTAGTACATTTCCAACCACTTTTCCAACTTTGCAAGCATTTATGTGAAAGTGGTTTTTGGGCCTTGGTATCCTAAAGGAAATTAGGAAATCCTTTTAGATGTTGATGGAATAATCTAGACCCAAAATCCAAATTATGAACAAGTTTCTTTCTTGCATAGTTCTTGTTTTGCAATGAGTGCCCTAGCTACATCTTTCCCTAACTAGGTTTTTGAGGCCACCCTTTCAGGACACTAATTAAAAAGAATAAGAAATGCAGATCCCTTCATGGAAGGGTGCAAAACTATAACATCATTTTTCCAATTTGGGTAAGGAATAAAGATCTCCCTCGTTATTCTTAGAATAAGGATTCCATACATGCAATTAGTGGGTGCCTTGGACTATATGTCTTAATCCTTGAAGTACATTTGCAGCCACTTTTCCAACTTTCTAAGCATTACAATGTACTACATTCTGTTAGTTGATTTCTTGGTTATAATTATTATATTATGTTAAAGACCACTATTGTATTTTGCAATGGTTGTGCATCAAACAATGTTATTATCACCTAACATTTATGATATACCATATTCAGTAAGTTACTAATGGCATCAAAATTTGGATGTTAAGGTTGGTAATTTGTGAATGTGGCAATATTTTAGGATTCTGTGTGAAATTTCTAGAGCTCATGGCATTATTCTAGAGGCACTTTAAAAACAACTATTGCAAGTGATTCCAATGCTTATTTTCCTTGAAGATTCAGGACTATTCAGGGGCCATCTTGGAGTTTTAGATTTCAATTAACAAGTTATTGAAAAAATGGAAATACTAAGCTATAAGAATACTTGGTACAACTCACTTTTATCTGTCTAATTATGTAGTCTGAAACAACATCATTCATAAACAAAGGGATTTGAGAATCATATAAAGTGTCAGTTATTTATTTATAGAATAATCAGAATTAATGAATGTAGGCTTTGTTTCTATGCGATTCAACTTTCAGTGACATTTCTGGACATGGAATATGGAAACGATAGAAAATCCTCTACCATCAAATTGGAAATTGATTCTTTGAATGTTGATATCCTGCTTGCAAATTTGAATCTGGTGTAAAAATACAAGGAACTGAAGCCATCTCTATTATCAACATTTTGCTACTCTATTTGAATCCATGACCATATACCATTCAAAACAGTTATAGAACTTGTCGTTTAGCAGCAAGGATAAGTAACAAGACTGATTTACTTAAAGCTTTGTTCAATTTCTTAGTCAGTCAAATACTGATGCACTCATTGGATGAATGTAGGCTTTGTTTCTGGGCGATTGAACTTTCAGGTACATTTCTTGACATTTCTAGACTACTTCATCTCCGATAATAGCCTTAATCTCCTTTCTGAGTTTTTGTTTGATTTCTATTTCATCCATGGACCATGATAGAAAATCCTCTACCATCAAATTGGAAATTGACTCTTTGACTGTTGATATCCTGCCTGCAAATTTTAATTTGTTTTAAATATTCCTGAAAATATATCGACCTCCCTTTAGACAGGGTCAATTATGCCACCTCTTATGCAAATGGTTCTTTTATCCAATTTTGAAAGAGAATTTTTTGTCATTTTTTGTAGTATGGTTTACAAAAGCTTTTGTTTCATATAACTTATTTGAAAAATATACTCTACGTTATCCAGGGGTTAATTCCTCATGTAAAAATATAATTAGTGGTAAAATTCGTAGGATAAATTAATTACTCTTTTCCTAGACATTTGGAAACAAGATTTTAGGAAAAAAATCCTAACAGTAAACTCAACTATGCCACCTCTTATCCAATGGTCCTTATAGTATGCAATCCTTCTTATGCTACTCTCATTGACAAAAAGTAGATCATTTGTATAAGGATCATACTGAATTGAGGAAGCTTGCCAACAAAATGCACAAGCAGAAGCTTTATTGCATCTTAGATTTCCCATGGAGACTCCAAAATAAGCAATGCAGGATGTAGGAGACTAGTAACTAATAATTGAGGATTCCATGAGCCACAAATTAGAATGCCTTCATTTGAGCTTCACTGGAACTATAACCAAATCTACAATAAAGAAAGTGGGATTGGTTTAGGACTCCAACATATGGAAGGAGTAAGTTGTGGTTCAATTGCTTATATTTGGAGTTCAATATTAAGTTCTTTCATTTGTTATAGATATGGGTTAATATTCTGTTAAGGACAAATCCAGATGTTATGAAATGCTTGGATCCATGCTCTAAATTTTCAAGGAAGAATTTGAATAAGGATTTACACCAAGGAAAAGACATGGTAGGATTGATCTCAAGTTAACTCCACCATTATCTCTGCCTTATTTACACTTATATGAAGAAATTAACATTATGAACACTGATGTAGCCTTCTTTTGGAATTAAATTGGCTAGGGAATCATGTGGTTTGGTGTAGGAAATGCTTGAGGACAACAATCTCTTGATATAGCATGCGATCTTTCCCTTTACCTTTGATAATTTACTATATTCTGTTAGTTGATTTCTTTCTTGTAATTATTAAATTATGTTAAATACCATTACCGTATTATGCATTGGTTGTGCATCAAACAATGTTATTATCACCTCACATTTATGATATACCATATTGAGTAAGTTACTAATGGCATTAGAATTTGGATGGTAAGGTTGCTAAGTTGTGATTGTGGCAATATTTTAGGATTCTGTGTGAAAATTTATAGAGCTCATGGCATGATCCTGGAGGCACTTTAAAATTTTTTATTGCAAGTGATTCCAATGCTTATTATCCTTGAAAATTCAAGAACATTCAGGGGCCATGTTTGAGTTTCAGATTTCAATTAACAAGCTATTGAAAAAATGGAAATACTCATCTATAAGAATACTTGGTACAACCCATTGTTTTCTGTCTAATTATGTAGTCTGAAACAACATCATTCATAAACAAAGGGATTTGAGCATCATATAAAAATGTAAGTTAGCTTTCCTTCATTCTATTTTTCTCATATTCTATGGTGTCTTCCTTATTCTCAGGCATTAATGCTCAAAATATACAATGAAACTATCAAAGATCGTTTGGTTACCACTAAATTTGGTAGTGTAGATGGACCTAGTTCTAACCTTGCAACCTAACATTTGATCCTTTCTAAGAGGCCTTGCCCTCTTTTCCAATTTAAGTAAGGAATAATAGTCTCCCTCATTATTCTTAGAATAAGGATTCCATCCATGAAATTAGTGGCTGCCTGAGAGTATCTGTCTTAATCCTTGAAGTACATTTCCAACCACTTTTCCAACTTTGCAAGCATTTATGTGAAAGTGGTTTTTGGGCCTTGGTCTCCTAAAGGAAATCAAGAAATCCTTTTAGATGTTGATGGAGTAATCTAGACCCAAAATCCAAATTATGAACAAATTTCTTTCTTGCGTTGTTCTTGTTTTGCAATGAGTGCCCTAGCTACATCTTTCCCTAAGTAGGTTTTTGAGGCCACCCTTTCAGGAAACTGATTAAAAAGAATAAGAGATGTAGATGCCTTCATGGAAGGGTGCAAAACTACACCATCATATCGTTGGTTGAATTTCCTCAGACGATGAGAATGGGATGGTGCACAATGTTCCCCCACACTGGGCGCACCACACAAAGGGAGTTCAATTTACTAGCATAAGAGCACCCGATTCATTCACTTATTGATCTCAAGTGAACTTCACCATTATCTCTACCTTATTTAAACTTATATGAAGACATTGACATTATGAACACTCACTTAGCCTTCTTTTGGAATTAAATTGTCTAGGGAATCATGTGGTTTGGTGAAGGAAATGCTTACGGACAACAATCTCTTGACATTGCATGTGATCTTTCCCTTTACCTTTGACAATGTACAATATTCTGTTAGATGATTTCTTGCTTATAATCATTATATTATGTTAAATACCATTACTGTATTGTGCATTGGTTGTGCATCAAACAATGTTATTATCACCTCACATTTATGATGTACCATATTCAGTAAGTTACTAATGGCATCAAAATTTGGATGTTAAGGTTGGTAAGTTGTGATTGTGGAAATATTTTAGAAGGTGCAGAACACCTAGTTAAAACCATGATAAATCATATTTGTTTTAGAAATATCACTGTTGTCTCGAATTTTCTATGTTTTTGTATCAACAGACAAATTGATCTCCTAGGAATAAATGAAAAAGCATATATTAACTAACTATATGCTTCACATTGTGCTTCCTTGTGCTATTTTGCTCTTGACCTCCTTATAACTCATCCTCATTGTGATAAACCATTAAAACCAACAAAAAAAACAAGAAAACTCTGAGAAAATTCTCATTATCTGCCTCCAAAATGCACATATGTCTTGACCTACTAAGACCTAGCCTTGAATAGTCAAATCAGATTGATAGCCTTTAAGATTTTAATACCATTGATTGCCCCATCTTGCAACCCATGATAAATATTTTGATAAAATAAGGAAACCTTCTTAAATGGCTGCAAAACTTTCCCAATGCCTCGGTCTTTTTTGCTTCATTCTTCTCTCTCTATCAGTGTTGTGTTTGCAATTTATGTTCTCTGTTTGTCTCTATTTGTAGGATGGCTTCTTTATCTTTCTCATCTCAGTGGGATACATGCATGATGGTATTCCTCAAGTTGTACAACATTTTGTTGAAATTACATTCCATATTAGTATTCTTCTGTCTTATCTTTAGCTTTAATCTTGTGACAAATTTATTATATGGAGTTCAAATTGTAATTTCCATTGTTGCACTTTACAAAAGGGTAGTGATATGGCATGTGAACCAAGGCAAGACATGAGGGTTCTGTGAAGCCTGGTATGCATTCCTTTTCCTTTCACATCACCACCTTCTAACATTTTAAACATGATTTGTTTCTTATTTAGATCTACATTTTTCTCTGCAAATTTGGCTTACTCTGCAATGTTCTTTGATATCAATAGTGATACGAACTTGTTCTATTTTGGTAATTAAAAGATGTTCTTAATACTTATTACTGATCTAAAAAAATTATTACAAAACTGGGGTGGTCATAGCCAAGACTTAGCCTCGTTTTGGAATTAAATCAGCTAGGGAATCATGTGGTTTGGTGAAGGAAATGCTTGCGGACAACAATCTCTTGATATTGCATGCAATCTTTCCCTTTACCTTTGACAATGTACTATATTATGTTAGTTGATTTCTTGCTTATAATTATTATATTATGTTAAAGACCATTATATTGTGCATTGGTTGTGCATCAAACAATGTTATTATCACCTCACATTTATGATATACCATATTCAGTAAGTTACTAATGGCATCAAAATTTGGATGTTAAGGTTGGTAAGTTGTGATTGTGGAAATATTTTAGGAATCTATGTGAAAATTTCTAGAGCTCATGGCATAATTCTAGAGGCACTTTAAAAACAATTATTTCAAGTGATTCCAATGCTTATTTTCCTTGAAAATTCAGGACTATTCGACGGCCATGTTGGACTTTCATATTTCAATTAACAAGTTATTGAAAAACTAGAAATAGTAATCTATAAGAAATTACTTGGTACATCCCACTATTATCTATCTAATTATGTAGTCTGAAGCAACTTCATTCATAAACAAAGGAATTTGAGCATCATATAAAAATGTCAGATATTTATTTATAGAATAAACAGAAATGATGAATGTAGGCTTTGTTTCTGGGTGATTCAAGTTTCAGGGACATTTCTGGACAAGGAATATAGAAATGATAGAAAATCCTCTGCCATCAAATTGGAAATTAATTCTTTGATTGTTGATATCCTGCCTACAAATTTGAATCTATTGTAAAAACACAAGGAACTTAAGCTTTTTCAATAGCAACCAAGTTTGCAAACTTTTGAATTATGAGTAATTTCTCTGCTTGAAGATTGCCATTATACAAATCCTTAAACTCTCCATTAATGTAGCTATAAAAATTCAAGGAACTGAAAACTTTTCAATATCAACCAAGTTTGCAAACTTTTGAATTATGAGTAACTTCTCTGCTTGGAATATTGCCACTATACAATGGCTTACACTCTCCATAAATCTATACTCAACTTTCTTCATTTCTTCCCTATCTCGTCAATACTGCAAATTGGGCATTGTTGGATGATGTAGAGAACATAAAGAAAAACAATTCAAATGAATAATTTGGTCATAGACACCATTGAAGCCATCTCTATTATGAACATTTTGCTGCTCTCTTTTGAATCCATGACTATATACCATTCAAACCAATGATAAAACTTGTCATTTAGTAGCAAGGATAAGTAACAAGACCGATTTAGTCAAGGATTTGTTTAATTTCTTAGCTAGTTAAATGCTAATGCCCTCATTGGATGAATGTAGGCTTTGTTTCTGGGTGATTCAACTTTTAGGGACATTTCTGGACATTTCTAGACTACTTCATCTCTGGTAACAACCTTAATCTCATTTCTGAGTTTTTGTTTAATTTCTATTTCATCCATGGACCATGATAGAAAATCCTCTACCAACAAATCGGAAATTGATTCTTTGATTTTTGATATCCTGCCTACAAATTTGAATTTGTTGTAAATATTCCTAAAAATCTATCGACCTCCCTTTAAACAGGGTCAACTATGCCACTTGTTATGCAATGGTCCTTTTATCCAATTTTGAAAGAGAAATTTTTGTCATTTTTTGTAGCATGGTTTACAAAAGATTTTGTTTCAAATAACTTATTTGAAAAATATACAATGGCTTACACTCTCCATAAAGCTATGCTAAACTTTCTTCATTTCTTCCCTATCTCATCAATACTACAAATTGGGCATTGTTGGATGATCTAGAGAACATAAAGAAAAACCATTCGAATGAACAACTTGGTCATAGACACCACTGAATAGACACCACTAAAGCCATCTCTATTACCAACATTTTGCTGCTTTGTTTTGAATCCATGACCATTGAAAGAATATATAGGAAAAACATAATCCTCAAGCTGTTACAAGATTTTAGGAATAAAATCCTAACAACAAACTAAAATTAAAATAAATATTAAGTTGCGACGAGGAATACGGAAATGATAGAAAATCCTCTACCATCAAATTGGAAATTGATTCTTTGACTGTTGATATCTTGCCTGCAAATTTGAATGTTTTGTAAATATTCCTGAAAATCTATCGACCTCCGTTTAAACAAGTTCAACTATGCCACCTGTTATCCAATGGTCCTTATAGTATGCAATCCTTCTTATGCTGCTCTCATTGACAAAAACTAGATCATTTGTATAAGGATCATACTGAATTGAGGAAGCTTGCCAACAAAATGCACAGAAGAAGCTTTATTTCATTTTGATTTCCCATGGAAACTCCAAAATAAACAATGCAGGACGTAGGAGACCAATAAGTAATAATTGAGGATTCCTTCAGCCACAAACTAGAATGCCTTCATTTGAGTTTCACTAGAAGTATAACTAGATCTGCAATGAATAAAGTGGGATTGGTGTAGGACTCCAGCACATGGAAGGAGTGAGTTGTGGTTCCATTGCTTATATTTGGAGTTCAATATTAAGTTCTTTCATTTGTTATAGATATGGGTTAATATTATGTTAAAGACAGATACAGATGTTATGAAATCCTTGGATCCATCCTCTAAATTTCCCTCGTTGGTCTTAGGTTTAGCAAATGGAGTCCACCAATCAAGGATTTCCCCTTGGGGGGAATCCTAGTCCCTTTTCCTCTTAGGGATATGTTGGTGCACCTCATATGGCTACATTGTTCCTTCTGGGGCTTACGATTGGCTTGTTGGTATGGCTTTTCTTGACCTTTGTCATTCAAAACACCGTGATTCCTAAGCAATCAAATCAGCAACCAGATGATACTAGAGTTACCCCCCAACCTTTTACTTCATTTGTTTCTCCCTCTCCTTCTTCCACTTCGCTTAGTGGAGCTAGTGAAACTAAAACCAAGTAATTGAGAAGAAGAAGAAAGGGAAGGAGAAGAAGAAGAAGAAGCCAATGGCAAAAGGGGGCAACCATGCATCATCTGGTGAAAATCCACACACTGCACCATCCAAACCTAAATCTCCATGTGTCATTTGCAAAGGAGATCACTATCATCGAGATTGTCCTTGCATCCCATGATCTTAAGGGACTGGTCTCCCCACTTGGCATTCCTTTCTTGCACTACCTTTGGCTATTGCATATTCTTTTATTCTTTTGAGTGACATACTTCATTTTATCCTCTCATCTAGCTTTCACAAGAGCTGTACTTTCTTTGTTTGTGAATATGTCAACTAAACAAATGCCAAATGATCCTGAGGATTAAAAACACCTAATTCCAGGCCTATACAACATAGCTGTTCAGAGTTTTTAGGTGTTCCAGAATGGTCCCAAAGGTGAATTTTTTTGGCTTAAAAATGCTCTCCTCATTTGGCAAAAAACATTTAGGGCCTCATCGAATTACCCAACATAGGCCTTCACAATGGTGCCAAAGCTGAAGTTGTTTGGCTTAGAAACAATCTCCTCATTTGACCAAAAAAATTTAGGGCCTCATGGCATTACCCATTCTATGCATATCATCAAATTACAAATCATGAAATTACAGAATTCCATGTAACTTCATCTATCATAGACATTGCATTAAATAGTTTCGGTGCTTGGTCATTAGACCTATGTTGAGCTTAGCCACCTATCATTGCATTCTATGCAATTGCACAACTTCTCTCCACCATTATGTACAACATCATTTTCTCTGGAAACAAAAATACTCATGCAAAACCCAAATTCCACATCACGAATTTTCCTAATACAAAACCCACAACGTAGCTCTGGTGTTGCTACTACCAAATGCCCTAAAAATGTATACATTATTTGGCATTAACAAAATTATGCAATTTAGTATTTAAACATTAGCCGACGATGATAGTAATTGTTGCTAAGCTTGAATAAATTTCTATTTACAGTTATGACAAACCTTATCGGTCAATTGGTTTAACTCGTATGTCTATCTAAGCCAACTTCAACTTAGTTTCGTAATTATACAACTAGACCTTAATTGATATCAACTCCACTACACAATTTTACATCAAATGAATGAAAGCTAACATGAACTTGGCTCAATCAGTGGACTCAATCAACAAAGGCTTTAAGTAATGGGAAACTCAATCATCATGGCCTATCTGATTGTTTCTAACATGTGTAGGTTTCTAAAACTGTTAATTTACATTTTTAACTATGTTTCAAAAAGAATGATCATATAGAAGTTGTTGAAATAAATATCTTATTCATTATGTTTACAAGCTTAGAAAACTTCTCATGTAGAAACAAATTGAATCATGCTTATTTCCCTTTAGTTGATATATTTTCATGTAATGTTATAGGAATTTAATGAACGTTAAACATCTTATGCAAAGAAAACAACATTTTTGTGTTTCGTTTTGTACAATACTTATTTTGCCATCTCTACTTCGAGAAAATGACAACAAACCTTACTGAGAATGCAATTTTCTCAATGTTATCTGGATCAACTCATATTCAACCATACCTAGAAATTGTTGAACTTGAACCAGTACAATCAATGTAAAATTCAATTCCACTATATTGTACTGCAATTTCAAACGGAACACATAAGAAACACATCATGCTTCCAAAAGATTTCAATGATCTCGTAGCAATAGGCTTGCTACAAAAGGGTTCTTTTATAAATGTTAAAAGTTGGACTACTTCAGCTATCGGTCCATCAACGTAAGTTTGTTATAAATTTCTTATTTCAAATTTAACATTTTTATCTATAACATATCTGCTTCTAACAATTATTCCTACGACTCTCATTTGTCATGTAGGTCTATAAAGCTAATAGACTTTGAAATTTCTACTTCATTTGCACCCTTAATTGGCAATCCAAAAACTATGAGTATCCCGATCACATCTGACGAAAACACTCCATCCTTATTGAACCCAAATCCTTTATCAAAGAGACATTGCCCTCTTCCAACTACTCCAACTCCATCCATTCTGCCAGTTCAAATTCCCATCAAATCGTTAAACCCTTACCGCTCAAATTGGTGCATAAAAGAATACGTCCAAAGGAAAATAGCTCTTCGACAATTTCATAATCAATATGGACCCGATAAAGTGTTTGGTTTTGACTTGTTCCACACAGAGGGTGGAGAAATACATATTACATGTTTCAACAATGTTGTAGATTATTTTTCAACAAAATCCAAAACGGAAATGTCAACATTATCTCTAAACGGAATGTAAAAATGATTAATAAGAAATAAAACCACTTGAACAATGACTGGGAAATTTTGTTGAATGCAACATCTACCATAGAACATGTTGCCAACAAAAAAAAAAAAAAATCAACAGTGCAATTCAATATAAAATCAATCAATGATATCAAAACAATAAACGTCAACTCCATTGTTGATATTCTTGGTATTTTCATGGACATTTCCATTGTGTGTACTATACGTAGAGAAGACAGCTCTGAAGTTAATAAACAAACACTACAACTTCAAGACATGTCAGGGTATAACATAGATACAATCTTTTGGGGATATAATTTTGATGTCGTATCACAGGAAATTCCTCTCTATGTGCTGCAAGAAATAACCCCATCATTGCAATCAAATCTACCCGTGTTGGAGATGGAAAAAATGTCGGTAGTACAATGAGATCCATTATTCTTGTAGATCCTGACATTGAAGAAGCCCACATGCTAAAGTCATGGTTTAAAAAATAAGGTTCGACTACAAGATCTCCTTTTGGCTAGCAAAAAAAAAATAGCAATTGTTGATATTTACAGTATGGATTCCTTAGAGAAACCAACATTCTTCCAATTAAAGGGCACAATAACAAAAATTGGGATGGATAGTTTTTACTAAATTTCTTGACCGTCCATCATTGATAGCAAAAAATGCATGAAAAAACTTATTCCACAAAATACTGGGATGTGGTTCTCCCAAAATGCAATGCTGAAGTAACTGACTGTGATTATAGATACTTACTGAAAATCGACATACAAGATCACAGTAGTGAATTAGCTTCAACTGTTGCTTTCAAAGACGCGGGATCTACAATTCTTGGAAATAATGCCAAAGACTTCTATTTATTATCTTTAGATCCAAATCTAATCAAGGAAATTGTCTCCAAATCTCTATGGACAGATCATATCTTCACACTATCAGTGAAGAAATAAACTTTTAAAGGAGTACCACGGTTGAAATGCGTTATCATAAAAGAAGAAAAGTTGCATTTCACGATAGAGTGCAACAACATCCCTTGAGAAATTCATAACATCTCGATATTGTAAATAGATATCGCAAAATGTATTCCTCGCTTTTTAACAATTCATATTGTCGAATTTTATAAATACAATTTTACACGATATACTGTTGCATGCCTTCTCACGAAATTTTTTTATATACCATTGAAATAAGCATTCATCCTCCATTGTATCTAACATTATGTTATTAGACAAATTCACATTCTTATCATCTTTTTTCTTTTAAAAAATGAGGTAACATGCTGCTTACACATGAAACCATTTATATGTATAAAGGAAAAATACTAATATGTTCTTTCAAATACATTATTCAAATAAAAAATTCACATAAAACTATTCAAAACTTATTTTTTTTTCCCTTCTTTCGCTTTCATACAATAACATGGTTGTTTCCTCCAATAACATTCTTTTTTTACCCTCTCTTGCTTATAGGTACCATAAATTTTGTGAATGTATTCTTCTTGTAATGATGAACGTGCTCAAAGATACTATTCAACAAATAAAGAACGAATAAATGCACATTGTCGTGAGCTTTATCAAGAAAAAAAGGCATCAGAGAATGTCAGAAACACAAAAAAACAGAAGGAAAACCAACATTCGACCCACCTCGAAAACAATCCTCCTTTGCAATTATCAAACTCTTTATCTTCTCAGCAAACCTCTCAAACAAATACATCCATACCTCATTGCCCTAACCCCTCCTTCTCACATGCTTTTAGAAACTTTTATACTAATCAAGCACATCAATATTTCTGTGCAAAGATTGATAAACTTCCACCTAAATTCCCATGCTCCATTTGTCTTGAATCATATCCTAGAATACATATTTGCAATTCGAACCAAATGTATTGCTGCTCTAGATGGGTCTCTGAAACAAAGGGTCATCACTTCTCATTATCAAACAACATGGACCCTGGTCCTCAGCCAGCTATCCTTACGTCTCTTTCACAAATAGAATAAATGCTCATTGTTAGGGTTAACCCTATACTGCAAGTAACACATGCATGTGGTGGCGAATATAAATACAGTGGCCACACAATTTATTTTCCTGAAGACATTACAAAAATCGCAAACATGTTGCCACGATGTTTTGAAAACTTGGATATCCTAGTTGTCACTCATCATAGTAATGACCATAAGGCTTATGATTTCATTGTCAGTAGACATCGTGTTCTTGCTGCATTAG
This sequence comes from Pinus taeda, assembly GCA_000404065.3. NCBI lineage: Eukaryota > Viridiplantae > Streptophyta > Pinopsida > Pinales > Pinaceae > Pinus > Pinus taeda. The sequence goes on from APFE031335981.1 coordinate 31,047, forward strand.
AATACAAATTGGCAAATGACCCATACTATAAGAATGTTTGTATTGATAACAACGCACTGGCATCCTTACCAATAATCCCCACTAATGTCTCCTCCTCCCTTCGCCATTCCAATACTACAAAAACCACTGTCCACCTTTCACTTGAACCAGCATATGAGCTCACCGAAGATTCCACAAACCCATCCGTAAACCAAACATCATCATTCATACCCATCATTCCTAATACAAATACAGAAATCCAATAAATTTTCCATTATTTACATGCTTACAACCACCAATATGATACTACAATTGAGTGGCCAACAATTAGCTTATCATCAATCAATTTATACAACACATAAGGTCTACTCTCTATGGCTTTCCCCACCCTTTTTCCCACAGGAGCTCCAATGCCAAATAAAGCAAGAATGAAAGCAATGCAGTTACATGAATATGCACTTCATCTCATACATTACTATGATAACAAACTTGGAAAGCACCCACGCTTTCATTATTACATATATAATCTCATGATGTGACATCGGAGTCAAGCAATAGCATTGATTTTTATGGAAAAGAAGATCGCAAATAACTTCCCAATATCTATTAAAGATTTGAACATATAATTAGAACAATTTCAAAATGAGCAATTGGCAGAGCAGGTCATGCAATTCGGTTTCTCTTTACGTGGAACAAGATCATTTTGGCACAAAGCTAAAAATGAACTAACGGACATGATATCTCAACTCGGTTTCCCGAAATACTTCTTCACATTAAGTGCATCTGATACAAAATGGCCTGATATTCATGCAATCATGCCTGGATGTGAACCTTCTGATATTGCAAAATAAGAAAAGTGGAGAAATGATAACATTATCTCTAACCCACATTTAACATCACTATATATGCACCATAGATTCACAACATTTCATGAGATTATCTTAGAGAAACACTTGCAGACCAAAGACTACTGGTAACGGTAAGCATTCTACCAAATTTTTTTCGAAAGACTCGAAACACCATTCCTCGGCTATTACAAAATTATCTTACAAAAATTCATACTTGATATGTATGAATGGCAACATAGGGGATCTGCACACATTCATGGTTTCATTTGGATAGAAAATGCACCTGATATGGAAAGCCTCAACTGGGAAGACACAAAAGCTGTTGATACTAAGCAGCTCTTTGACAAATATATTTCCGCTTGGAACCCTCGTACTCCTTTGACTTCAAACCAACCAATTGCTTGGAAAAATCCCAAAGACCCTTGTCTATTGTCCACACTGCAAATTTTTAGAACCAATCCTTTCAATGACTATGAACAACTAATCAATTGTGTTAAACGTCACACAAAATGCATAGAAAGCACATGCCTAAGAAAGAAAGGATTCTCATTCCAATATCGTTATAAAGCACCATGGGAATTACATCCAAAATTGACCTTATTCATTGACTCCAATGGCCAAAAAACATACACCCCTACTTGCAACAATGATCGACTCAATATGCTCATAACCCTTGCAAGCCTAGAACCTTCACCGATCATGCTCCTTGCCCCTACAGAGGTTGCTGCCTTCAACATACAAGCATTGACAATCCATTCTGCTCTGCACCTTCCTATAAAGGATCTTATGCCCTTAGAAGGTAATGCTCTTGCAAAATTCTAAGAAGAACTCAGGCATATAACGTACATACTAATCGATGAAATGAGCTTCATTGGGCCAAAGCTTCTTAACCATATTGATGAACATATTTGAGAGGCATTTCCATAGCAAAGAAACACTCCTTTCGACAACTATTCTATTATATTGGTTGGTGATCTCGGTCAGATACCACCCGTCAAAGACATACCTCTATATGCAGGGACGAGCCACGGAAGTGCACTGTGGAACACCTTCAACACAGTCATCACATTAGACACAATATTTCATCAACAAGGCAACAACATCACCCAGGTTACTTTAGGAACATCTTCCAAAACATTAGAGATTCAAATCCAACAATCGACGACTACAACATACTTATGTTGTGCACATATTCCTTTTTATCAGAAGATGAAATACATTTCTTCCATGATTCCATGCATCTATTTCCAACAAATGCTCAAACAATGGTCCATAATAAGAAAATGATGAAATCTCTAAACACTTCAATTGCAAGATCCATTACTAAAGATGACAACACATACTCCAACATTTCCTCAGAAGATGAGGAACTAGAGTGAATTGTATTATTATGCAATGGCGAAAAAGTTATGTTAATTCCAACCTTTGGGTTTCAGCTAGACTTGTTAATGGTTCCCTTGGAGAAATTGTAACCATATTTTACAAAGAATCAACTGCACCACCAAAAATTCTAACATTTGTTGTCGCAGATTTTCCCAAATACATCGGGCCTCCTTGGGATGAAAGAAACCCCACTCACTTGCCTATTCCAGCAATAAAAAGAAATGGATGTGCACAAATTCCACTGAAGATGGCTTGGGCTTTAACTATACATAAATCTCAAGGTATGACACTTCCAAAAGCAACAATTGACATTGGAAAAATAGAACGTCAAGGTCTCACATTCACATTAATTTCAAGAGTACCTTCTCTACAAGATCTCTGGATTAGCCCCGCATTCAGTTTCGATCGTTACAGTAAAATGAAGGACAACAAAAACATTACTCGCAGAAAACACGCAGAAGAAATTCTTTGTTCAATGCCACATCCAGATAATCTGCTCCAACCCATACTTTAACATCACCAAAAGGTTTCCTCTATTCATTTAGCTCATTCTATTTCATAACATACCTTTCATATCTTTCAACAACAACCAAATTTAATCATTATTAATAATTATGAAAATATTAGAATGTCCTTATATTATCTATACATCCCATTCTAACATTTTCTTTCTTTTGCAACAGGACATTTGGACTCAGAAATAGTACACCTATGCAACTACGAGTAGAATAGCAAGCAAGAAATATGCATCTCCAACTACGCATAAATCTCCAATGGTGTTCAGTATGCCATCATTCACCATGCATCTTCCACTAACAATATATAAATCCCCATGGCAAATGTAACTTCATTTCCATTCATTCCAAATTCATTTTAACAACTCACTTTCAAAGTATTACTAATAAATTTCCACAACTGATTTACATATTACAAATTCTAACAAAATATACATTTTATAGGTTCATTACTGCTTCTTCAGGTCTTCGATGCCTCCAACAAGTTTTGATACAACTTCAAATATGGAATGACAAGCACAATGTTCTTTAGAATATTATATTGCTTTTCTATGCCTCCAACAAGTTTTGATACAACTTCAAATATGGAACGCCAAGCACAATGTTCTTTAGAATATTATATTGCTTCTCGAACCTCTTCTATTACAATTCACTATTTGTATTTTCCATTTGAAACTTGAAAAATGATGTTTCAAGATCAAATACCATTTTGATAGTTTATGTCTTCACAACCAATTCATTATCAATGGGTTTTAACATATTTTGTTAACAAAATCATTTTTTTTAATGAATATAATACATGTTTTCAATATATATTCATATTAATTAAATTTCCTATTTGAATAATGATTTTTTAAATAACCCTATCCAAATCGATATGGATACTAAGTTGTTGTTCGCGTTTCGCGTGAATTCATTCGTTTACCTTCACCTTCAACTACACAATTTTTATCCAAATACGAAGGTGTCTAAACAAGTTCAATGGATATTTATGTCTAGTTGCATTCCATTTCGTAGCCACTTTAACCCCCAAATATGGTTTTTGGCATGGCTTCCTCAAATTAAAACTCAAAATCATCGACCCTTGCTTTCAAGAAAGCCCATAAAAGCCCATTCACATTTCAATATTCTTCCACACACTGTGCCTTACATCGTTTCCTTTTCAACATTAGGTGCAAATGCTAGTTTATCCTCAAACTAAAGTCAAAATTTATCCTCAAACGAAGGTTCAAGGTTTCAAATTTTTCCTCAAAATCATAATTTTAATTTTATACACATTTGATGTTATACATTTCGGAGAGAAGTAATAGGTGTGATTAATTTTTTCAATTTTTTGGTTCTCGAGGCGGAACGTTTATGTAATATTATTCCTCACAAAATGTTCGTGTATTAATGTTCTATGACGTTAAAGCCTTGCATTAAAAAAAAAAACTTGAAAATAACATGGGATGCCACGACATTTGTAATAAATAATTTTCAAATCATAAAATAAGTTGTATATATTGATAGTTTTAATATATATAAATTTTATTATTTAAGGTACCATAAAACAAAATAAAAAATAAAATAAAAAAGTGGTCATATCAATTGTCTAAATAAGGAATATAATTATTTTTTAATTTTAAATTTAAAAAACATATAATTCCAAGATTTAAACAATAATAAATTGATATTATATTCCTTTTGGAAATATGATAAATCTTAAAATAAATGTGAAATTATGAAGAATAAATGTAAATTATGTATCAAACTTAAAAAGGAACTATAGTTTCAATTTCGGAAAAAAAATATTACACTATTCATACAATAAATTAAAAATTAATAAACATATTATCAAATCATACAACTAGACCATAATCATACAATTAAGAAGCATAGTAACTAATTCCTTTAATATATAGGGCCGCTTCAGTTCGTCATCATCAGCACTGGTTGCCTCAGCTCCCTCTCTTCAGTAAAAAGTACAGTGGAATAAGACTACAATGAACAATGGGTTATTTCTGGACATGCAGATCATAGAATCAAAGTATTGAACATATAAGTTTGATATGGTTCTAGGGCCGCTTCAGTTCATCGTCGCCAGGACTGGTTGCCTCAGCTCCCTCTCTTTAGTAAAAAGTGCAGTGGAATAAGACTACAATAAGGGCTCTCTTCCACAGATCTCCTTAGTAGATCTCTTCTGCAAATCAGAAATTACCATCTGGATGTCTTCTCTCTACGGTTGGGTTCTCTTCCGTGGATCTCTTAACATCCTCAGATCTTCCACAAATCTCTTTCGGCTTCCTCAAATCTCTTCCGCAAATCTCTTCTCTCTGCAGCTAGGTTCTAGGGCCGCTTCGGTTCATCGTTGCCAGGACTAGTTGCCTTAGCTCCCTCTCTTAAGTAAAAAGTGTAGTGGAATAAGACTACAATAAACAATGGGTTATTTTTGGACACACAGATCTTAGAGACAGTAAAATATTCATAGCGTAGGCGTTATTTAAACTTGTGTTAGCGTGGATAGTGCAGAATTTATGTAAACTTGTGTTAGCGTGGATGTTAAGGAAAGTACCAAGTTATAAAAGTTGTTGGGACTAGTGTTTAAAAGAATTACATGAGACAATCACACTATTGATTCATTCTAGATCTCTTTTGTTTTTTTTAACATTCCAAATCTCTTTTGCAGTTCTTTTCTGGTTCATAGTCTAGATTTTAAAATATTGCTCCCAGCTTCACGAAAATCATTGTTGGCTCAGTTCTGTTTGCTTCTAGAGGGCAAGCTCCTGCCCATATCATCAGTGAAGCCCCAGGTCCCACTGTCCAAGTGGTCCAAGCCTCACTCGATAAGGCTTTGAAGTTTTCTGAAAGTGCCTTGTCGATTCAATGGTTTTTGGCTACGACGTACAACGCTCCACAATTGGATCTCGGAGGTATGGAAGCCTGTCATTTCTGATGAAATTAATATCTACCCCTGTGCTAAGGGTTTCTTTATAATAGATTTTAAAATTTGTGAGAGCAGACAATGTATTCTAGATTCTGGCCCTTGGTTTCAGGAAAACTCAAGCCTATTCATGAAGCCATGGAACCCATCATTCAATCCCTCAACATCAACCATAACCTTAGCACCAATTTGGGTGAGATTTCCAAGCCTACCCTTGCATCTCTGAAATATCTCCTCACTGAAAGCCATTGGAAATGCAATTGGGAAATTTTATTATAGGTGCGCAGAAATAGAGGAATATGCGAGAACCACCTATGCATGCATTTGTGTGGATATGGACTTCAGCGCCGGATTCCCAACGGAAATAAACCTAAAAAGTAAAGACTATGTGTGGAACCAGAAACTCGATTATGAAAGTGTCCTCTTCTGATGTCGATCCTGCTTTGAGATAGGCCATCTAGCCAAAAATTGCCCAAAAGCCTCCTAGAAAATTTCTGCTAGAAAAAACCACCACAACTCTACATGGTGGGAAGGAGCACAAAAAGAACACTACACTGTCATCAAAGAAGAATACTCTAGAGAAAACTCTAAATCAGAAGATATCGGGCAAGAAAGAAACAACTCTCAAAACAAGTAGGGAGAAAGCCCCACCCAACAACAAAAAAGTGAACTCAACAGCACCTCAAGCATCAACAGTGATGAGGATTCGAATACCGCACAAAATAAATCTTCATTTAAAAACAAAGCAGATCTCCTAGACCAAACTTCTTCTCCGACTATCTTCAAAAGGACAAACACAATAGATCGCGAAGCTAAGACACTAATGTCCCAAGAACCAAACAAGATAAAGGAAGTTGGAAGACCGTAGAGAAAAAAACGGAAGCTACAACACCAATCTCGCCAAGAAAGACAAGGAGCCAGACAATTAAAAACTAAAAAAATTATAGGTTTAATAGACCAATTTGGTCTCAGTGGACAGTGACCACTATCATCATCATCATCACATAGTGTTACTATTCTTGTACTAAACCATAAAGACAAGCTACCATGTTACACTTGCTTTTATTTCATAACTAATTTTTTATCAATAAATGATTTATGAGAGGTGACCCTCGGGCAATGTTACTCTTTGTAATGTTTAACAAGATGCTTTCACTGAGATAAAGTATGGGTATAGATCATAATGATGAATAGTATACCATAAAAATCATTCTAGAAGTTCAACCCAACGCGTTTGCCACTTATGCTAACCATATGTCCCCTGAACCATTAAATACCAGAATTTTTACCTAAGTTGATGATACGAGGTTAGTTTTCGATCAAAATTACTCAATATTTCAAGCAAGTCTTTCTCGTCAAACTTTAATAAATTGCCAAACGACGATTCCGTTTGACAAAACGAAATGCAAGGAAAGGTTGCATAACTCTTAACACTTATGGTATTAAAGTTGAGGTTAGTTTTCGATCAAAATTACTCAATATTTCAAGCAAGTCTTTCTCTTCAAACTTTAATAAATTGCCAAACCACGATTCCATTTGACAAAACGAAATGCAAGGAAAGGTTGCATAACTCTAACACTTATGGTATTAAAGTTAAATTAAGTGAGTGATACATATAATATAGGGTGTGAAATATAAATATTGAAAGTATGGACATCGGTGGTCCACATAACACCAACTCCAAACCAATGCAAATATGATTCAGTCAAAATCAGAGGTATGATTTTCTGACATTGCTTCTTCCAACAACGGTTCTAAGATTTCTAGTAAAACCACTTATAAGACTAAATCGCCTTCTATTTTCCAGTGGGTTTCAATAATTCAACTCAATTTTATGACCAAAATGAAAATGTATTGACAGAGGAAACAATTTGATTCTTTTGAAGTTTACCAACTGTAAAGAAATGCTGGAAATAAATAATTCATACATAGACACAAGCTCTCTGGTGGAAGCTGGATAAATATAGCAGTGGTCAAGCTTGGGCAACATATTCTGCACGTTTCCCAATCCTTTCAGCTAGTTCTGGTGAGATTTTCTTGGTGGGCTTTTTAGTGGAATAATCGATGTTGAAAATCTCTGCAATATCCTGCGAACTCCATCAGATCCGCTTTCAGTAACAGCCCTTCTAAAATTGTCTGACTGTCCAAATACATCTCTTCAGTGTCCGAGGAAGGGGAGGAAGAGCCTTGAATCATGTCATTTATATCTTGTTCCTTCCAACCGCCATTTCTGAGCAGAGTTGCCAGCTCCTCAAAGAGTCTATCAATGATCTCGGCATGCAGAATTTAGAATCACAACTGCCATTATTGCATTCTCCTTCATTACACCCTTAAGCATCGTTTTTGAAGATCAATGATGCCAGTACTTCCACTGGAATTACAAATCGGAATAGCTCTGAGCAGCGTGTGTTTGCATTAGTTCATTACCAGCTTCAAAGTCGGATATTGGTGCTTCAAATGGCATCAAACTGCGAAAAGAAAGGCGATTCACCCTTTAATACCCCCAATCTCTGATGCCAAAATTTCATACAGCGTTCTAACCATAGGTCTTCAATTAAAAACAATAAAACTAACTGAAGATCACACCAACCATATGCACACAAAAATATGAGAATAATTAATTAAGAAATAAAATATTTACGAGAGAATTTATGGCCTATTCATGGCCTCTCATTCTTCATCCTCACTCCTTCTTTGATCTTCAATGCCTTTGAGGCTTCATAATTTATAAAACTTAGCATGATCTAAAAATGCTAAAATCACTCAACTAAAAGCTCTAACTCTACATGAAATGCATACAAAAGTCTCTTGATGCTTTATTCCATCTTTTCCTGTTTTAAGAACAAGAAAAGCCTCCTTATCCCTTAATGATCCACATCCACTGCTTTTATGCCTAAAAGCTCTCCTTAGTTTTTGTGTTCCCATTTATTTACTTTGGAAACATCTAATTAATCACACTTAAAGGCCTAAATATTAAACTGACTTGTAACTTAGGAAAATAATTCCACAAATGCATGACCCCTTATGTCTATTATTTACAATAATTTCCCTTTGGGCTGAATGCTCCTGCATCAGACTCCCAACGTAGAAAATATTCATGATATCCTGATCATGTGTCATATGGTATTGGTTTTCTTAGATCCCACACTTTGTTCTAAAAGTCATTATGTGCTATTTCTTGCTGCCTTTCTCCCAGTTTCCACATTTTATGTTGCATCACTCCACTGGATGTGCTCTCGCAATCGTTTGTTGTCTTTCTTTTGCTGCTTCTCCTTTGTTTCACTACTGTTGGTATCTTTCGGGATTCCTTCATCATCATCCACCTCATCATTTCAATTTCTCTATCTAATAGACTTTCTCCAGCATCTTCAATAAAACCTGTACTCACAAAACAATTGTTAGAATAAAAAATATAAGGCTTCACTGCCTTGTACTCCTTTGCCAGCATTTCAATACACTGTTCTGTATCCTCCTCCACTATCAGCACATCAGAATGCTGATCCAAACTTTCCAAAGAATCCTCTGAAGAATTCTCAAGACTGTCAACTAGTCTTCCTCTCATATCATCTGCTTCCATGATGTCCTTTCCCTCTTGTTCACTGCACTGAACTCTTTCTTCTGCAATCTCCCTGTCATACTGTGGATTCTCCAACAAATATTATAACAATGCAATTTCTCTATAGCATCGCTGAAGCATATCACCATCACCTGCATTCATACATAAAATGTCAGTTTGCACAAAATGTTTAGCCGTATCAACTGTTACTTCCCTTATCTGTGCTTCAGAATGATTCTCTTCTTTAACATCCACAACAACTTCCTCTTGTGTTGTAAGAGTTTCACAAGATGGCACATCCTCCTCAACACCTGTAATCACATCACAATTGTCAGCTATACAAACACAAGACTTCACATTCTCCAGCTGATCTGGATCTACCCAATAACTCAAGAAATCATCAATGATCTCCTCCTCTATTTCATCAATGGAAACCTCCTCTGCACCTGCAAACATACACAACTCATCAGTTTTAAAACTGCAAGAATTTTTAGTTTTGACTGCTTTCTTCATCACTTCCCTTTGATTACATCTACATGTGGAATCTTCAAATTTCATCTCTGGCACAAGAACTCTAAGTCCCTTTTTCAACAAGGAAATCACAATTTGCCTCAACCTCCTCTACAATTGTCGCCAAATCACTCTCTTTCCCTTCAGTGGAAATATCCACTTTCCTTTCCAATTTTCCTGCTCTTGTACCTATTCTTCTACTACTTGCAACTATACCTTTATTTCTGTAATCTCTCTTTCTCGAACCTCTACAGTCATCTCATCTCTATGTCATTTCTTTGAACCTGTTCCTCTACCTCCTTTTCCTATAGAAAAACTCCTTCTGCCTCTGGTGGACTGCTTCCTCATGAGTTTCTTACTCACCATGAGTTATACTAGCCTCTGCAACAACAATCGCTCTTGTTGCCACTTACCTCACCAAGCTCTCCTCACTCAGTCTTTTGGTAAGTACTGGTTCACTACCTCTGGAACCTATTGAGCACTCCTCTTCTCTCTCTAGGCTATCTCTTCAACTCACTTTCTTCTTTAGGACACTGCACTTGTCCTCCTTATCCAGCCTTCAGCTGAATGCCAGGTTCACTGCCACCTTCTCTGCAACCATAAACTTAAATCATAAATTTTAGATCAAAAAATCATCTCACCTTTAAGATCTTGCATGATCTTGTCCTCTTTCCATTTCTTCAATCCTGTTCACTTGTGTAGTTTTCGTATCAGATTTAAAAATCATTAATCACACTTCAGTTCTAAAAAAAAAAACAAATATCTTCAATAGAGCTATTCTTGCTCTGATACCACCTAATGCAGGGTTGGCCTACAATACTGAGGATCTTGAAATGCTCCGCTACAACCATCAGAAAATACTTACATCGCTGCTCTTTATGCAAGAGTGCTCTCGGCTTAACTTCATCCACATAAAAGAAAGTAGTGACTCTACAACTTGGAAGCATAAACTTTCTACTTAATGAGTAGTGACTCGTATATGATGAACAAGAACCTTCTTTATTTCTCCTCTTCAGGCTATTTGTTTCGACATTTAATTACACTAAACCACAGGGATCAAAGCAACCAAATCATAAGACAATAACAGGATACCTTACTGAACGTGGAAGCTTGCAGATCTTTAACGGGTCTACTGGATTCGTTATTTATAAAACCTCCATATCGTGGCGTTAGTATGGACATCGGTGGTCCAGATAACACCAACTCCAAACCGATGAAAATATGATTCAATCAGAATCGGAGGTCTGATTTTCTGACATTGCTTCTTCCAACAACGGTTCCAAGATTTCTAGTAAAACCACTTATAAGACTAAATCCCCTTCTATTTTCCAGCGGGTTTCAATAATTCAACTCAATTTTATGACCAAAATGAAAATGTATTGACAGAGGAAACAATTTGATTCTTTTGAAGTTTACCAACTGTAAAGAAATGTCAGAAATAAATAATTCATACACAGACACAAGCTCTCTCATGGAAGCTAGATAAATATAGCAGTGGTCAAGATTGGGTAACATATTCTGCAAGTTTCCCAATCCTTTCAACAAGTTCTGGCGATATTTTCTTGGCGGGATTTTTAGTGGAATAATCGATGTTGAAAATCTCTGCAATATCCCGTGAATTCCATCAGATCCGCTTTCATTAATAGCCCTTCTAAAATTGTCTGACTGTCCAAATACATCTCTTCAGTATCCAAGGAAGGGGAGGACAAGCCCTGAATCATGTCATTTATATCTTGTTCCTTCCAACCGCCATTTTTGAGCAGAGTTGTCAGCTCCTCAAAGAGTCTATCAACCATCTCGGCATGCAGAATTTAGAATCATAACCGCCATTATTGCATTCCCCTTCTTTACACCCTTAAGCATCATTTTTGAAGATCAATGATGCCAGTACTTCCACTGGAATTACAAATCTAAACAGCTCCGAGCAGTGTGCGTTCCCATTGGTTTGTTACCAGCTTCAAAGTCGGATATTGTTGCTTCAAATGGCGTCAAACTACGAATAGAAAGGCGATTCACCCTTTAATACCCCCAATCTCTGATCCCAAAATTTCATACAGCGTTCTAACCATAGGTCTTCAATTAAAAGCAATAAAACTAACTGAAGATCACACCAACCATATGCACACAAAAATATGAGAATAATTAATTAAGAAATAAAATATTTACAAGAGAATTTATGGCCTATTCATGGCCTCTCATTATTCATCCTCACTCCTTCTCTGATCTTCAATGCCTTTGAGGCTTCATAATTTATAAAACTTAGTATGATCTAAAAATCCTAAAATCACTCAACTAAAATATCTAACTCTACATGCAATGCATACAAAAGTCTCTTGATTCTTTATTCCATCTTTTCCTGTTTTAAAAACAAGAAAAGCCTCCTTATCCCTTAATGATCCACATCCATTGCTTTTATGCCTAAAAGCTCTCCTTAGTTTCTGTGTTCCCATTTATTTACTTTGGAAACATCTAATTAATCACACTTAAAGGCCTAGATATTAAACTGACTTGTAACTTAGGAAAATAATTCCACAAATGCATGACCCCCTATGTCTATTATTTACAATAATTTCCCTTTGGGCTGAATGCTCCTGCATCATCCATCTCTCTTTATCACATTCACATTTGTAAATTTGGATATATGGAAGTTTTTGGCTTGTTCAATTTTTTTTATGGGGAAGTAAGGGTCTAAGTGGTTCCCCTAACCTTAATATTATTGTGCTCCCTCCATTTGGTTATTCTCTCTTACTCTATCTCACAATTTTGAGCAGAAAAATAAAATAGGAAACATTTTTGCAAGGAAATATTCACTTTGAATCAATATAAAAAAAAAGAAATTTACTTTTTTTCAAACCTAACTCGGAAAGGTAGGGTGAACATTTAAAAACAACATTGAATGTCTAGTCTTTCTTCCCAAATTTTCAAGAAAATTGTAAATTTTCAATCATGCCAAGTTGCAACTCTATAAACATAAAACTATGTTATGTTTTCAAACACTTTATTAGGAAATATCAGACTTAAAATGCAATAGAGGTAATTGTGAAAACTAAATCGAAACAAGTGTTACAGGGTAGCTTAGTCCCTACCATTGAAAAGGATGGAAATGCAAACTAATAATAGTTAATAACAAATTCATTACAATTAAGAAATTACTCAATAGTTTCCTCTTGTTTTTCTTCAATGTTTTCTACCCCTGAGAAACATCTATTAGCTACTCCTACTTTATTAATTTTTTATTTGTTTTGTTATCCTTACCAAGAAATATTTTAAAATTTAGAATAGTGTAAAAATATTCAAATCTTGCAGATAAATTTTGATAACTTTAAATTTAGAAATAATGGAGACCGAATTCAACACAAAATGTATATAGAAAATCTAAGTGAAATGAATGTCATTTATACCACACTTCAAGGTGCATTGAGTTTGCAATATACAAAATATGATACCATGATACTAATTGGAAATAGAGAAACTCATGTAAAAATCAACGAAAATTGACCTAGAAAATAAGCAAGTTAATAAATAGTAGAAGTAGGCCTATAACTATAGATTATCATTGATTTTGCAATAAAATGCCTAAAAATGCTAAAGAATGAATGAATGTGAGTAAGGATAGTGATAGAATTTGGACAAACCTAAGGGGAATCATAAAATACGGCTAAAATATTTCATGAAGGTGGAAATAAAACTTTCAAAATATGAACCAATGTGATGATTGCAAATTAGTGATTATATATATATATATAAGAATGAATGAACGTGAGTAAGGATAGTGATGGAATTTGGAAAAACATAAGGGTAATCATAAAATAAGGCTAAAATATTTCATGAAGGTGGAAATAAAACTTTCAAAATATGAACCAATGTGATGATTGCAAATTAGTGATTA
>APFE031335993.1:0-11117 GCA_000404065.3 Pinus taeda
ATCAATCAATTTCAGAGTATCTCATCAAGTGGAAGAACTTACCAGCTGAAGATTCCACATGGGAGGACAAGAATTTTATACAAGAGCATCAAGAACTACTCAAGTGTTGAGGACAACACTTTTTGAAGGAGAGGGGCATGTTAGGTCCCTATACTACTAGTGTAACCCCTTATTGTTATTAGTACAACCCCCTTATTACATTGTTGTGCCCATTTAGTCCCCATATTGTTATTATTGTGCCCCACAGAAGCCCATTATTGTTAGCATTATGCCCTTACATTATTATTCTTATGTCGGCTCTGATTATATTATGACCCCTTAGACTCCTATATATAGAAAGGAAGTCTTTTCATTTGTATCATTCAAGAATTATTCATTTGTGTAATGTAAAGGAGGTTGCCCCCTCGAAGAGGCTGATTTCTAAGGCGTTGATGTTTCTTTCCTATCTTTTTGAGCCAGTAACGACCACACCCAACTCAATACAGGGGGCATGCACGTGAACATGAAATTCTTTCTTCCAATCTAGAAATACCAAAATGGGTGCAGTCACCATCTTTTCCTTTAACACATCCAAGATGCATTGACACTCTTCATCCCAGCAGAAGATCATGTCCTTCTTCAGTAATTTCTCCACTAGTGTGGTTATCTGTGCATAAGCTTTGATGAACTTTCTATAGTAATCAGTGTGTCCCAACGTTGCGCGCAACTGCTTTACATTCTTAAGAGCTTCAAAATTGACAATCACTGCTATCTTGGTAGGGTATACCATTAATCCCTGCTTGCAGATCGCATGACCTAACAGTATCCAATAAGGCACACAAATATACACTTCTTCAAATTTAGAGCATTTTGGTATCTACAACAAGTATGCAACATGGGGCACAAACTTGCAACATGGCATTTTACCAACCCAAACACAATCCAATCATGAAAATATACTTCTAAGAATTTATGGATGAATTCTTTGAATGTTGCAATTACAACTCTTGAAAAGATCACGAGCGCATTCTTCAACTCAAATGGAATCATTGTGTATTGGAAGCATCCCCACTCCATCGTGAAGGTCATCTTACTACAATCCTCCGACGAGATCTTAATCTGATGGTACCTTGAGAACCCATCAGTGAACAAATAAGCTTCCTGCCCTCCAACATTCTTCAAAACTTCATCCGTAAATAGTGTTGGAAATGGGTCATGAACGCATGCATCATTGAGCTTCCTCAGGTCTACGCATATTCTGATTTCACCCTGCTGCTTCTTTTATTGAACTACCATAGGGCTCACCCATTTAGATTCTTCTACTGGCTCAATAATTCCTGCTTACAGCATTTTGTCTAGCTCTTTGCGCACCTTTTCCTTATACTTGGGATTCATTCGGTAAGGTCTCTGTTTCACGGGCTTTGCATCAAGTTTTAAAGTGATCTTCATCACTCCCAGATCCCCTACTATTCCCTTCAGGTCCGAGAACTTGGTAGGAAACAAGTCCTAGTATTCACACAACAACTCCACAACTTTATCAACTGTATATTCATCCCAATAATATCCTATCTTTGCAAACTTAGGCTGCGCGTTCGATCTAATGTTTACTTGCATGGTTTTCAAAAGTTCTGATATATCAGTGTTCTCTGCTTCAAGTCCTTCAACTTTGCGATGTCCTTCAGTCTCTGGAATATTGATTTTTGGCTGATCATCTTCTTCTTCTTCTGTAGTCACATTGTAACATTCTAGCACATGGCATAGTTGTGTACTCAAGTCCGGTTGAACCCATTCTACTGGCTCTTTTAGGTGTTCTAAAGATAGCAACCTTAATTTCCTAGAGCACTTTATCAATGCATTTGAATCCATCCTCAAATATGAAAGTTAGTAAGAAGCTCTCCCTTAAGATGTCCCATTCAGCGGTCCCATGGTGTAGCTCTGTTTCCAAATACCAGTTCAATGGGCTAGTGTCGAGGGTATGACAAAAGATATGCACCCATTCTGATTGTGGCTCTTCTCCCCAATCTTTAGTCCATCATGCCAAGTGCTCGCATGGATCATCCTTTCTGCTATATTTCTCAGTCATCCATGTATTAGCATATCCAAATCTCAGTTTCATCATCCGTTTGTATTCCCTCTAGTCAATGAAGCTTTCCTTATGCGTACCCCACCAACGGGCATGCGTAGCATGTAGTGCCAATTCAAGTGCCTAGAATTGATGTTCCTCGGGCACTTCCCTTTCAAACTCATCCAAAAAGAGATTAACATCATTTAAAGCATCATAATGTGGGAGATTTCTTACCCCCATAGATACGCACTGCATTGATTTTGTCATCATATTGCAACGTAACGTAGAGACTTCAAGCAACTGTTTATGCCAGTGTTCGAGCTCTTCATCTGAGTGTGAGGCACAAGAGTTGTCTCTATTACATGTGATCCACCCATCTACAGTGGGATTGTTGCAATCTTCATCATGCGTAGTTATCTTGTATATCTGATCTAGATCATCATCTTCCACATAATCGCAGACCAGTTCAGTGTAGCGCGCTCCTTCAACAGGGTCCAGTGCTATAATAACCCTTAGCACCTTCTTCTCAAATGTCATCCTTCGCTTCTTAAGATTAATCATTGCATCCATTTCGAAAGTCCAGTCAATTCCTAGTAGCACAATGTAAGGATTGTTTTCATCCACTATTTCAATTACCTCAAAGTCAGCCAACGCACTCGCTCCTTCAATATTTGTTGTTACCCCATAAAGGCGCCCCATAGGAATGACCTTTTGTTGATTGTCCATGTGTAGGTGTATAGGAGACCATTGTATCGTAGGTCTTCCCATCCTTTCCTATGTCTGCTTAGGTGGTACATTCGTGTTAGAACCCAAATCCAAGATGACTTGGTCCATTTCATACTCCCCGATCTACGCAGTTAACCTCATCTCGTGCCCGGTTCCCTTCTTGTGTTTACTTAGTTTCCTCATAGCGCATTGTTCTGAAGGGATCCTAATTTTTCCCGTACAATTGTCAATAATCTCCTAGAGTCCTTCTATCGCCTTCCGATCTCTCAAGAACTTCATACAAGTTTTGAGAAAAGTGGCTAACAACGAAGGATCCGCATCTTGCACTTCACTATTCCTAGTTGATTTCTCTTGACTCTCGAACGTAGAAGCTTCAAAAAAATTATTCTTAGCCTCCATAAAAGTTTCTTTAGCTTGGTTGAGGTCAAACCCAACTTCCTTTTCAGCAGCCTTGTGCACCCATCATTCGGTTTCTGATTGCTTTCCCTTATCTTCTCCTGTGGCCAATTTACTACATGTTATGATATTAATATTGTGATCTTCTTCGCAAGGCTTCACCCTCATCATCTAGATATTTTGTGTAGGTTGTTGTCTTTTCCCCTACATCTTGGCAATCAACACCGAACAGTCTTCTATCACATGATCAAATTGTTTGCAATATTGACAAGATGGATGCGTTGGGTTATGACAGTCGTGTGCAAAATGTCTAGCTTCGCCACAGTTATCATAAATAACTTGTCCGCGACCTCTGCCAGCCCCTCCTCCTCTTCCTCTTCCATGACCTTGGAATCCTCCACGCAATGCACCCATGCCCTAATCCCGAGGTTGATTTTTTGCTTGCATTCGATAGGTAGGGGTCCTTTCCATCATCAATTTATAACTTCGACAATTTCACTCATTGTGTCCAACCGATTTACAGAAAGCACAAAAAATTGTTGTGGTGTTTGAACAAATTTTTGCAAGATATGACAATTATCAATTGTGTGCTTCCCAACTATCTGGTAGATAACACACCATAATGGTACTCGCGTGAACGGTTCCGCGATATTTTCAGGCTTCAGAGGCATAAGACCTCCTCCAATCAGGTAATTCTGGTAAACAAGGCAATGATCCTTATCATGTCCCTTGTCCTCGCATTTTATACACTAGACTTCAACGTGCACCTCTGGTTGAGCTTCCTTTCCCATTTTCAAGCTCTGCAACTCCATATGTAGACTTTCCAGTTGCGATTGAATCTATTGTAGTCCAACATTCGTATCTTGTACCGGCGAGGCTTCCAACCTCATCACGATCTCCACATCCTTTGCTTGTGTTCCTATCTTCTGCTGCGATAATGGTAATATTAGGTGAGGCAACAAGGAAGCAATGCACTAGCCTTTGTGTTAATCATCTGTGATGTTCATATTAGCCTGCCAGATCAGGAATTTTATCTTATGATTGAAATCCCATGAGGGTTCGTTTACCCTTTGTTGTATCTCCTTAAACTCTGTGACAGACTATGCCTGAGACTTAGGCTTCTTAAACTCACTGTTCAATGCTTGCTGAGTCTCTGCCAACGTCGTGCTAGGTTTGTCTTGACAGAACTTGATATACCAAGTCAATGCCCTATCCTGCAGTGTTGTAACCAACTAGGCTTTCTTTAGATTATCATCGGTGATTTGTTGCACTATCTACACAACATTTGCAACAAACCAGAATTGCTTGGGATCTTCACTCCATACCCCTTTAAAGATCGGAATCTTCATTTCATTTTCCATGTTGAATGGTTAAGGCGGAGGTGGAGGTGGAGGTGAAGGTGGAGGTGGAGGTGAAGGTGTAGATGTATGTGACGAAGGTGGAGGTGAAGGTGTAGTTGTATGCAGCGGAGGTGGAGGTGTAGGTGAAGGTGTAGGTGTATGCAGCGTAGGTGGAGGTGGAATGGATGGATGAGGTATCCTTGGGATACCCTGACTTACCTACTGAAACACACTTTGTGGTGTATTCAGAATAGTCCCTTCATCGTCGCTTGAAGAGGATCCCAATAGTGGACTATATTCAGAGCTTGATTCTTCGTTCCTTCTTAAAGGTTTTCCACTTCGTGTAGTCCCAAACATCAAGGTAATGGCATAACTCATTTTTCACACAACAACATCTTAATCCAAGTTTTTCAGAAATTTTAAATACTTACCTCATGGTCCTTTGAAAAGCTTGCGCTCTGCTTTGCTATAACTGATGGTTGTATTAATTGTGAGCTCAGTGAAGAATCCTCCTATGATACGATCAATCTAGTGATCAACACATAGCGCCATGTTATTTTTTGAAGCTTCCAAGTGCCTCACCAGCTTTGGAGTCCACACAATAGGGTCGTCAAGTCTCCACGTACCCTAACTGTCCATTAATATAGACAACTACTCATGCAATTCGCAAGGGAAGAAACAGAAAAAGGCTTCAGTTTCGTCTGTGTACAGGTATCTCTCCAACCATTGTTCCTTGGATAATCACGGATTTATGTCCTCCTGAGCTGCAAATGCATGCAACTTCCGATCAATCCACTTCTCAATTTCCTTCTTAGTAGGAAACCACTTATTCGACATCACACATTCCTCAAATAGATCCAAGTCCCGACAATAGAACCATTTGTTGGCTTGATGGGGCTTGACCCAGGTTCAACTTTAACTATGCCAACCAACAAAGCCCTAAACTGTTGGCCCTTTTGGCAACAACCCACCTAGAGCAGGTTGCAGTCTCACCCAAAGCAGTATTAGGGGATGCTAGAACCAGGTTTCTATATCCAGAGGCCTGTGTGATGGTTTCCTGATACACTTGCGGCTTAGATCTGCCTTCACGCATATCTAATCCTTTTGATAGATAACTACTGCAAATTTAATTAAATTAAGTCTAGATCTTCGTGAAGGTACTTAGTTATACTTATTATGCAAAAAGGTTGTAGATCTACCATGTTCGTGCAGTAAATAAGCATTCATTCATATAAAATAGATTACAGAGAGAAGATACATAAACTTAGCAAAAGTAAATAAAAGAACACAGATGCATCATATTCAACCCAAAACAGTCTTTATTAAGTGTAAGCGTTAAGATACAAACTCTTTATCCCTGCGTACTCAGCTTGCGGACTTACCAAGGTCTCTATGCACTCAGCTGCAGGAGCCTTCCCCTTCCGCCTAAGTACAGGAAACAAACCTTTCCTGCCTTAGCACCTTACCCTTACAATGATTCTTCAAGTTCAATTCTTCTCTAAGACTTGCTATGACTCAACTTTATGTAGCCTTTGCTTTACAATGCCATGGTTAGCGAACCATGGGTGGGTCTCAAAACAACTCTATCACCTACCCAACTAAGGGACTAAAGCCCCTTTGGCTCCTACTAGCTTTGCGCTCCGCTTCCACATTTTGTGGAGACTTTACATTCGCTACAAAAGATAATACAAAATTGACCCCAGGGACCCCATCCCAACGACCATCGTTAAAATCTTACAAAGAAATATCATCTTAAATTCAACATAAGTAGCTAGAATCTATTACATTAATTATGATATCATTTTACCCCACAATCCCTCAATCTGCATGGACCGTTAGTTCATTGCTTGCCATAACATTAAATGTAATCTATCCTTCGCATAAGACACAAACCTTTCCAGCAATTACTACCATCAACAAACTTTGACATCATAATTATAAAATATTTATCAAACCCCAAATAATAAATCTTTACTAGCTATGCTTCAAACATATTTTCCTGTTCATAAATAAAATGCATACAAAGTATTAAGACATGCCTCTTTTATTGACACTGCACATAGATTAATTAAAAGCACATAACTACGAAAACATGTCTAGCTATCTCTACATGTGTATGGTAAGACACATGTCTATCCATCCAAATCTCACATGCATAAAGTCAAACACATAAAGATTACCAAGGCATGCTCATTTACCCCTACTTCACATGTATCGTGAGAAAGGGAAATAGTTACATTCTACTTCTGCCCACAAGAACACGATAATATTTAAAAGAACCTCCATGGTTATCGCCACCTCTTCACACTAGAAGAGGGTAATCTTTCTAGAGATAAACGCCACACTAACTATTATTTACAAGACATTCTTTTCTAGAAGAACAACCATCGAAGCTACCCGTATTTTAAAAGAAACTAGCACATTAGCTATAATCTTTGTGCATGTAAATTCATATTATTTTCCAAAAGAACTTAGCTTAACAACTATTATCTTTGTGCATATAGACACATAATCACTCTAACACAATAACTATTATTTTTGTGCATGCAAATACACATTTGGCACATTAGCTATTCTTTTTATACATATAAATACACATTTATTTTTCAAGAAAACTGAGAGGTTCATATCCTTGTATGCACAAGATTCATATGCAACTTTTTAAGAAAACAAACTTGATTCTTAAGACTTCATGCACAAAATTTATATGCAAGTATTTCAAGAAATAACTTTGGCTCTTATCATTTCATGCACAAGAATTCATATGCTTTCCTTTCAAAAGATTAGCATGGTTAATTTATCTTATACCATGCATTATTTTCCAAAAAAATAGTGTGGCTAATCGTTTTATGCAAACCATATTCATATGCATTCTTTTTCCTAAATATTAGTATAGTCAATTTTACTTTTTACCGTGCTTGCGTGGAAGAATAACATATATTTTCTTTCACCATAACTAAGCACAAAAACAATGTTCTTTTTCAAAGGACCCCATAAGAATTGTTTATTCTTTTCAACCAAAAAGTTGTAGTTACTTATCTCTTTGGTGTAGTATGGCCTCACTTTTGCATGGTGAGGAAAAAGAGGCTACGGTCAATCCTTGGATTTTATTTACACCACCGTTTCAAATCGCATTGATCACTATTGCATCCAAATTGAATCTCTGTCCGCCAAATAGGATTCAACACGGTTCTACACAATGTAGAATAAATGTTCCACCAAGATCAAACCCACCATCATTTGGGTTATGTTTGTCAGTCACTTGTGTTATAGTAAAGTATTGGAAATCGCATGAAACATCATCTTGTTTGTGATCAAGCGCTCAATATTTAGCTCAAAAATCAAAGTTCTCAGAATGCCTCAAAACATGAACAACTGCGTCTGTCTCGAAAAATGATCCTAACGCAACTCGTTTCACTGAAAACCAAGTTCGTATGAGGAAGTTATTGAGTTTTGTCCACTTTGCTAAACATGCGAAATTTTGTAAAAAAAATGCCCAATCACTACAAAGTCAGTGGTTTGTACTGCTGACGTGGCAAGTGACTGGGCAGGGTCAACAAATGGTCAACATCCAGTAGGGTTGCGATAAATGTTAGATTTTTATTGGTTGATTAGAAGTGGTGACATGGCATATTATGATTGGTTTAGAACAAAACCAATGAGGAGGGGACAAGTGGCAAGCCCGGAGGCTGCCACGTGTCCCTCACTAAAGGACCGGCTGGGGCTTTACCAAAATTTTTATGGAGGCGTCAAGGTTCGACACTGTGACCTCCCCTCCGCGACCAAGGCTCTCTACCGTCTTCGCTACACATAGGTTCTTAACCAATATAGTTTTCCACATATATTTAACATTGAATATGTATGGGGTTGGCAATTAGGAGGGCCAGCCCTCTCCATGTGAATGCACCAACAGTTATATCAAATGGTTAACGTTAAACCGGTGGAAAACACCATATAACCGCAACCTCAAGCCATTTCATGTGAACGCATAAAACCCACAACAATCACAGTTAACATTATATCCGGTGGCTCCAACACAAACCACGACTGCGACAATTAATGCCATGTGAACGCCCGAACTCCGATGGTTACGGCTCGGTGGTGGTCAGTTAGTTTTGGCGGACAACATGACCCAACAAATAGCTAACATTTATTACATGTCGTGTGACCGCTCCGAAAACCTCGTATAAACAGTTAGTTAACCGCACAAATTTTTGCATTAAAATTGGATTAGCACTTAATTAATCTAAGATTAACTCTAATTAACCTGCAGTTTAAATCAGCAACGCTTTTGGTGGTACCACTAAATCCGACCTTTTTTCCAAGTTTAGTGAGCTTAACTGGAGTTCCTCCAGTTTTGGAGGAGGATTTCTAGGGAAAAACTGTTTGAGTCATAAATGGAGCATTTTTCGACCAAATGGAGCTCAGCAAAAGGTGTTCCTTGCTAATTTTGACATTCTGAACACATTGGAATAGGTATTAGGAGAAGTAGAACTTTGTAAACAATTTTTTTTTTTCCATATTGAGCTAATACATAGGCTCAGCCCATGGAAGCTGGACCAAGGAGATGTAGCCGAGGAGGGGTAAACTCCTTCATCAAAACACTACGTTAAGTGTTCAATTGATGGTTTGTTGTACTTTTTGTTGTTGTTGTTCACCATTGTTCTTTTATGCTATTTTCTTCATGAATGTCACATTAAAACTTGATCAAAATTACCTGTTTACACTCACAAACAACCTAAAGAAATCTATGCACAGGAAGCAATGGACAAGCATTTGTTTATAAATTTGTAATTGAAATTAGCACAACAAAACTAACATTCAACAACAGATCAATTTGGAAATTTAGTTCTTCACTGGTTAGCAACTATTGAAACCAAGAACAAATCTTGAAGAGAATCAACAATTCGAATAGTTATGTTCATAAAACACCAAACAACAGAATCAACCTATGTTATAAAACACTAATTCCTTCGATCCACAAAGAAATCAAAACATCGTTGCCATAAAAAATTGAAGCGTGTTGTTTGAGCAGACCATTCCAAGATATCTCCTCCTCCCTTTAATTGCAGTCTCCCTCAATATTTTGTCATGGAACAAATCATAATGTAGTTTCAAACCATTCCAATACCCTAACGAATTCTTGGCATCAACCAATCAGGAGAATGTTAATAATATACTTTTTATGTTAATAGAATTAAATATGCCACGTAAACATGTTGGTTGGGGATATTACATTAACAACTTAAAATAAGTTTTTTAAGTTTTTAAAAATCTATTCGAGGTTTTGATTAAAACTAACTAGAAAAAATGATATGATAAATGTCATTTTATATATGAGTTAGACTATGCCATTGAAAAATGATAATAACAACTAAACAATTAAATGATAATAAATAAATTAATATAATAAATTATAATAATCATTAAATGATCTAATAATAATAATAATAATAATAGTTTAAAGATAAAGATTTTACAATTGTGTTGCTTGCTGAAGGAGTGCGCAGCCCTAGCCAACAAACGCAACAAGAAGCACACAGCAGCACACAGCTACCCCTCAGTGGCCTCCTGCTGCTGGGGACTGAGCACCGTGGACGCATCAGAGGACGGAGAGCCTCTTTTAGATCAACGACAAGAAAATGAAGGAACAACAAAAGTTTTCGCCTCTCTCATTTCTGCAATGGGCCCAACAAAGAACAGACCATCAGTCACTAAGTTTGTTAAAATATTGGAAGACATTCCTGAAATCTCACTCCCTCCTGCCCTTCCCCGTAGAGCAGCACTCTCTCTGGAGGAGCGTGGATTAGTGGGGCAGTTCACTGGGTTATGGCCATCGCCCAAAACTATGCAAAAATGGGTAGAAAAGGAACTAGACGGTGTCAATAGATGGGAAAATCTCAATTAGGTTTTGTGGAAGAAGTTACTACACCTTTCACTTTGAAACCAAGGAAGATCAAGATCTGATATTTAGGAATGGACCTTATTTTATGGATACAAGGGGATTGTATCTAAACAGATGGACGTTGGATTTCGATCCAGAAATCGATGTACCCAATGCCGTCCCCGTTTAGGTCAGACTACCACACCTTCCCCTTCACTGTTGGGGGAATGATTCGGTCAAAGCCATAGGAAATGTAGTTGGGAAATATATAGACAGGTGCGAGCCAAAGGAAAATATGCATGCATGCGCCAAAATCTGTGTAGAAGTGGATCTTGGGAAAGGGCTACTAGAAGCCATCAAAATCAAAGTGGACTAGTGGATGCACATACAACAACTGGATTATGAACAAATCCCCTTCAAATGCAAGGTATGTCACGAATATGGTCATTTTGCAAATAGATGTACAAAAAAAAAAGAAAATGAAAAGAGTGAAGATCGGGAAAACAAATGGGAACATGTTAAAAGAAAGAAGACAGTCCACAAACAACCAAATCTATCTTCCTCGTAGCCCTCCACATCCTCTGATCTCCATCCTCCATCATCAAAAGAAGATAATAATCCTCTTGCTAGCCTTAATCCTTTTGAGCCTCTAGATCCTTCAGTCCCACCCTTCCCCTGGACCAAGATCTAGATCCAGATCCAAACCCCCACAACATACCCCCAATCC
>APFE031336008.1:3643-15448 GCA_000404065.3 Pinus taeda
ACAAATAAGTCCATTCTTCTCAATGATTTGTTGTTAATGAATTGTTTCATATACTCCTTGGTCTATATGTTGAATATGTTTTGTTTTATTAGATATTCAGGTGTTATGTAATCGTTTGATTGTTAGTGTATGCAGGTTTCGAAGTGAAGGAGGAGCTCATTTGGATCGATGAGGCTAGACTACTACAACAGTGTTGGATTTGAGGTAGGATCGAAAACACTTGGTTTCTCGTATGATAATGCATGTTTAGAGAAGGATTGCTCTTAATTGTCTTGTTTGTCACTAGAGAGTCTTAGGCTCCTAGGGAGGTTAGTTTTGTCAGCAAAAATCAATCCTTCTTGGGGACTACCACTGGTGCTCCTGGGTACTTGACGTATCACTCATGCATACTATATAGAGTAACCATGGATTCTTTCAACATTACATCCCTCTCTTTTGTGTGAGCTTTTATTGCCAAGATTGGAGCCATTGTCTGGTGTAGCTTTCACATCTCCTCATAGACCATCTTCATGGCTTCCCCGAGGGTCTCCACCTCTCCTTTGATTGCTGCTTAGAATTTTGTTGTGCTTGAGTGAATTAAATGAAGGGTTGCATTTTCTTCTTCTGTTCTCTTTCTCTCCTTCCGTGCTCTAGTAGCCCTTTGCTCTAATGCGTAAAGCCTATTCTGAAGTTTTGTAATACATTTGCTCATCCGGGCAACATTATGTTCCCTAGTGGCTAGGAAAGTCGTCCCAACCAAGGAAATCATCTCTGGATTCACAGTGGTGTTAAGTATAATCTCCTTGGCTATGGTGACCAACAAGGGCTCTGCTGGGTTTCTACCATAATGCTTTTTCCTTTCCTACATGATTTTGAGGCTAACTTGATCAAAGGTTCACTTAGTGAGATCTAGGACTTCTACTTCTTGCTCTTTTGAGGAACCCAACTCTTGTAATGGAAGGTGCCCTCTAGTGAGTGGAGTAGAATGAGGAACATCTAATGGGGGTATATCATCGTGTTCTGTGTCTAGCTCATATTTCTTACTAGTCTCTCCCCATTCAACTCTCCTTCTTTCCTCCTCCTTCCTCTTCCTTATTTCTTCCTCTAGCGGCTTCCTCTCTTGTTCTGCTAGCACCTGTTTCCTCTTGACTTGTTCGGCCTAGCTAATCTTTTCTTCTTTCTCCTTTATCTCTTTTTATAGACTCTTATTCTCTTCCTCCTATTTTTTCTTTTGCTCTTCTTACTCTATTTTGTTATTTTCTTCCTTCTGGGCCCTATTGGGTTCCTATACCAATAGAGTCATAATTTTTGAAGGGCTGAGATTAACCCTGTAATATGTACATACCTTTTCTTTCTGCAAATCTTTTCCATATTAAATAAATTAAAAAATGTAAAGAGGGTATGTCCTAAAAAAAATCAAAGGACAAAAAGAATAAAAAGATCAAAAAAGATGAAAATTATGAACCCCAAGAAATAAAAAGACCGTGAAAGTGTGCAAATCATAATGCCACTACTATTTACTTTTGTGAAAAAAAATTATTGTGTGTAGCTTGTAATCTTTTCCACAATACATGATAGTCAAAATGTTTAAACTTGGTTGTTTCATGTTTTAAATTTCATGTCCATAGATAGAGAATAAAATCTGACCAAACAGTTCAATCTTAGCAGATAAATAGATTAGTTAGAGTAAATAAAAGGAGATCAACTGTTTAATCTAAGAACTTCGATGTAATGAGGTTATATTTAGTTAGTTTACTATTGTAAAGAAAAAGAAAATGGTTTGATAAGGGTCTGCTAGCTCAAATGCACCGTAATAAAGAGAAGTAAAAATGGTAGGATGAGTAGACAGGTAAGTAGTAGAAAGGTTGCAGAATTTGATGATTGATTAGACAAAACCATGTGCATCATCTTTTTCAACATAAAAGTTCCAAATGTGAATGGGCACTCAGGCATGCATATGGATATCAAAGTACATTAATTAATTTCCCTCATTCATTTTCACCTTGTACTCAACTAATTTCCCAAAATAAAGGTCAAGGTACTTAAAAACCCTAAGTCAAAGAGGCTCAAAGAATTTCTAAGACTTTTGGAGGGACCAGACCCTCGGCTCAATGACTCATAGGTAATAAGTACTAAAATTCCCTCATAAACATTCATTCCCCACTTAGGTCATCCATTTTCCCTAAATAATAATATTTCATAAGGTTAAATCACTTTTACCTAGGAAAAGTATTTGTTCCCACCACATAACCCAGTTTGACATAAAAAAACCCATAAAAACATTATATCCTAAGTCTTTATGTGATTATCGTAAATCATTAAAAAACATGAAAATCATATCCTTAGGGTATGGTCCCCCCCCCTGCCCATTTGACTAAGTTACTAATTTATTTATTAAATCCCTAATAAAACCTGTTTCCTGTATATATATATTAAATCTTGCAATATTAATTAATCCAACCCCAGTTTAACTATATAAACTAAGGTTTTCTACCCCGGAACCACTAATTAATCAATCCTCGATTTAGTTAAAACCCAATTAAATCCCACCTGATACCTTAACCCCCACCTTAATCCCACATTAAACCAAAATTTCCATGCTTAAATGCCCACCGGGCCCCCCCATTACCTTCCATGCAACTCCATTGCCCGACCACCACACGATCTCTCCCCTCCCCATTCGACGACCCATGTTGATTTTGAAAAGGCCTGAAGGTGAACGTTACCCACTTGAAAAGGGCTATTTTCCGTTGGGCCCCTGAGGCGACGTGGTGCTCGATGAATGGAATCGGGCAACCTCCCCTCAATACCGCCAAGCACCGAAAAGTTTGCGAAGTGAATCACTTAACGCTAGCCCGCTACATGCCAAAACTACCACTGTTCACCCCGCTACGTGAAAAATAGTCACTGTACACCTGTACCCACTAAATTTACTTTTCACGCATAAATCCAAAAAAGCCCCAAATTATTGGTTTTATCGTTTTTCCTAACTGTAAACTTCCATGCACGCATTCGTGAACGTCCAAGCTGTCAACCCACATATAATTACACCCTAAAGACACTGCAAAGCTCCCAGATTGCCTTCTAGCTTGCTTGAAGCTTTTTCAACCACTCACAGTAGCCATTCACCTGGTTCAGACCCAGTTTTCTTCAAATTCCAGATATTTAAGCCATAATCCATTGAAAAACCCTATCAATTTCTGGAATAGTCACTAAGTTTTCATAATTGAAATTAAAGGGGAACTTTGGTAACTTAAAACCCACCTGGAATTGAACCACCATTACCTTAAAGACTGAAAATTTACCTTCCCCATTCTTAAATCTACAAGAACTAATAATGGCAGCCCCAATTGCCATGGATGTCAGACCAATTTCTACTCCTCACCTGGACTTTAACCATCTTCCTCTTATTGATAAAGATTTCAAAATCAAGGACACCTCTGTCCTTGAATCCCCTATCAAAATATACTACCGAAATAGAGATCAATACCTCAACCACACTGATAAAATTGGTCTTTGAGAGTATAATTTGCCCAAGTATCAATTTCTTGAGGTACACATCTTTCAAGAAATTGTCCATTATTGTCATGCAAACTACATTCCTAGTCAAAGAGAAGTGATGTCCCCTAACCAAACCATACTTTTCACCATCACTGCTGAGTCAATCAATGAAATGCTGCAACTATAACCAGGGCAGAACTTAACCCTTATTTCAATTGGAAACCTACTAGACATATTCCCCAAGCTTACCACTTCCAAACTTGTTGGGATGTTCCAAACCTTCATCAGGGAGGAAAAGCATATCCCAAAAGATCCTCCTCCATATGTGGCTACCATATTTTCCCCATTTGGTCAAGACATAGTAGCGATGATTTCTTTTGTTTTAGGCTATATCACTAGTGAGTACATAGATGAAATCATCTTAGCCTTCATGTCCATTTCCTCTCTAGGATAGCCTCCTACTGTCATATATTATTATGTCAGGTTCATAGCTGATAAAATGCATGACCAATTTATTAGGATGAGTAATGAGAGAGTCTTCAAGTATTCCTCAGTTTTGTACCACCTTTTTCTATATTACCAAGCTGACAAGTTCCCATTTACTCTCCAAAAGCTTGATACTACAGGTCATCCTAGGTCAGTGATTTCCTGGACTCCTTTTATCCATAAGTATTATTTCCCATATCCATACACAGACTTCATATATCTTTTTGTACATCCTATAGTGACCATGATGGCTGGAAGTCCTCCTCCAAGAATCAGTTCAGATATCAGAAGGATCCTACAGCTGTCAAAACAACACAAAGTGGGAGATTGGTACTCGTACCAAAATCACATAGAAATTAGGATCTATGGTTGTGAGTTAGCCCCATATAAACTACCCAGATACCTCCCAATGAGGTTATTTGCTCTGGAGTACTATAGGTAGATAATCAATTCAGATGAGGTGCATTTTGTTAAAGAAAAAAAGAAGGCCCAACTCAAAATCAAAGATCAACTAGGCCCCTTTGTATGTGATAGCCAAGAAGCTAGAAAAGAAACAGAGGAAATCCTTCAGAGACTTAAACTAAAATAGAGCTTCATGTGGAGATATGATCCCTCGGACTTCATCTGTAGCAGAAGATAGAAAAACAAGATGGCTCCCTACATTCACCACTGAATCCTTGAAATAGAGATATATGCAAATCAATTGGAATGGGTGGAAAATAATTTAGTGGACAGGCATAGCAATGAATTTGCAGTAGAAAATGCTTTAATTGATCTAGAGAAATGGCTTGATGATTGTTCTTTCTTGTAGGTTCCAGGAGAATCTCAAGTCCAAGGAGAATCTCAAATCCAAGAAGAATCATGGGCATAAAGTAAATCACAGATAGAAGAAGAATCCCAAGTTCAAGAATAATCAGAGTAGCCAGGCCTATCATAGGAATTAAATTAGACAGGTATACCAGAGCCCATCATGAGTACTCCCCCTACCTTTCAAACTCCTCTAAATGAGGAGAAAAGCCTTAAAAGAAATAGGGAAGAGGCCACCACATTAGGCAAAGCAACCACACAGACATATGTAGAGACCAACCTAGTCAAAAGACAAAGGTTAAATCTTGTCTCTAAACAGGAATTCATAGAAGAAACAGTTGGGGCCACTCGCACAGAAAGAGAAGGAAGCAGGCATGTCACTCCCTCTAGGGGCACACTAGAACCCTCTGTATCTCACACTCAGATGTGGGAAAGGTAGTAGAGTGTTGAAGTGTCCTCATTTAGGATGCCAGCTGAGAGGGACCAATACATCAGAGAAAGGTACAAATATATAAAGGGCAGGAATGTGAAGCTAAAAGCCCTAAACTATGCACAGAACTTAAAGATGGCACCTACAAATAAGGCAAGGCTTATGTCAGCCTATGATGTTAAAGAAGGAAAAATGCAGATGTTATTTGTGAAACCTACCTCTTAGCAACCAAGAACAAAAACAGAATTCAAAAAGATAGATTTCAAAGTACTAGCAAAGGACATACATCCTATTGACCAAATTGAGTTGCACAAGCAAACAGGGGAGATGATTTACTCCACCTTGATAAGGAAAGCCAACACAGCCCATCAATTGAAAAACTACCTGAATAACATATAATCTCAGTTCCAATTGGAGAAGGCCTCTTCACAGGCCAAAGACGCCATAATCAAGAAATTAGAGGACTTAATCATTGAGTTGGGACACGATCCCAAAGATGTAAGGGCCACCGAAAGACTGATAAAGAAGAAAAATGATGACATAGATGCTTTGAAGAAGCAACTCATGATTCCACCATTGCATCACCCATAGACAAGAGAAGTCTTGAAGATACAGAGAGGACAATAAGATCTTATTGACTTGGTCCTAAAGCTAAATGACCAGTTGAAAGAAACAAAGAAAGAGTTAGACACATTGATTCAATCCAAACAGAGTGACTTTGCCACCACTTCTAGGACTGCCATTCCCACTGTTTCTACTGCAGCTCCTTCAACATTGGCAACATCTTTGGCACCCACAGCTCCACCTCCCATAGCACACCACTGAATCTACAACAACAGGTACTTCAACGGAGAAAACAATAGCACTGGTGAGAGCCATGGAGGAGATGTCCATCCAGGCAATAGAGCTCAAAAAGATAAAAGAGAAAGTGGCAAGCTTAGAAACTAACTGTAAGCTTGCCCAAATTCAGCAGAGGGAAGAAACACAAAAAGCCCTAAGGATGGGTGAGAATATTAAGGTCCTAGAAAAAGATTTAACACTAGAAAAGCCACTAGGACAAACCAGAGTGATGCTCTAGGCCAATATCATTGACTTTGTCAATGATATTTGGCCATCAATTCAAGTTATATTTGAGCAAACATAACTAGTGAAAGTGGCCATTGAGGCTGTTAAGAAAGTAAGGGAAGATTTGGGAGATCAACCTGAGGATGCCAATCGACTCATCCACTTCTTGAACAACAAGAATAGAAATGAGATAAATGAGCTCGATATAGAGGATAGGACTGAAGCCATCCTGGAAGTCAAAAAGGTTCTTTCAAAAAGAAACCTCATGGTCAATTTAGAGGGAAAATGTCATAACATGCAGGTGGGCATTGACAGATTCATGCCCAAATTTCAAATTTTGAGGGACAAAGGTCTTCCCAGTCCTATGGTCATACATGATAAAATTATGACCCAATTGGAGTACACTGATAGACTGAGGAAGTTGGCAAAGGAACAAGCAAGCACTTCAAGTATCAAAGCCTTGCCAACTGGAAAAGTATTGTATGATACCTTGGAGAATCTATTTTTTCTAGAGCATGAGGTAAAACATTTGTTTGTCACAAAACCTAATTTTTCCAATTACACAGAGGCAGACGACATCTACACAAGAATTCTTAAAGTAAAGTTACCCGAGGATGAATGGTGGGAAAAAATGATAGGTTTAGTATAAGTTACCACAATAAATCTGAAGGAAGCCAGATAAAACAAGGAAGAGACAGATTAACAGGGTCAAAGAGTAGGAGGTTAAAGAGTATCAGTAAAAGATTAAAGATAAAGATGATTCCAGTGTACAAATATCAACCAGCTTAAAGGGCTCAAATTCAACTGCAACAACCAACACTACCATAATAACAGGGGCAACATGATGTAGTTTTCCATCTGTCTCTATCTTCATGCTTGAAGATATTTTTATTTCCTTAATTAAATCTCAAACTGTTATAAGATATTTTGTAAATTCTTTTGTATAAATACTTCATATTTTGAATTATTGAGGGTGGATTCAAAGACATTTATGTAGACTTTTCAATCAAATAAAAGTCTTATTGTATTAAAAAATTGGATTGGCTTCTAGATCATGGAATAAAGCTCAGACATTTTATAGGATTCTTTTGTAAAGCGAAAATCAAATAAGTGTTCTCTCATGTGTATTATTGTTTTTCCTTATGTTTCTTAATAATTATATGTGTTTCTATGAAATATGAATGTTAAAACTGGAATGGTATTTCAGAAATTGCTTCAATGCACTCCGTTTTGACTGTTTACATTCTTAGTGTTTTCTACTAAACTATCTTAGCTAGGGAATTCTTATTTGCTCCTTAGCTTCCGTAGTTTTCCTTTTGGTCTATGTAGCAAAGGATTCTTAATTTTCGTTTGTTGATGATCACCCTCTGCTCCTCATTCTGATCCCGGTCCAAGGATTCTTAAGTGCCCTTCACCTTGGTTAGAATCATTCCATCCATCAACCCTTTAAAGATTTGCCTTTTGCTTTGGTAGCCTGCACTGTGAACACTCCCTTTAATGATCTGATCTAGTTATGCTATCGTTTTATTGACTCCATATCCCAATGGCTTGAAGAAAATAGCTCTGCCCATCTGTTCCTAGAATTCCACCACCCAACCAAAATCAAAATGTTATGAACACTAAGAACTAGCCTAAAATCCCACCCAAAAAAAGTTAAATTATAAAGAGAGAGCCCTTTGTGGACTTAGGTTGGCTAGAACCCAATTTTGAAGATTAGTTTGTGGTTACCTCAGATTATTCCTTCTTTTGGTAAATTTTAGGGAAGACTTCTGAGCGATAACATAGTGGTGACCATATTGGGGAACTCAAATCCTCAGTCTTAATAAACCTTTGAGAAATTTCAAATATTTCTTTCAAGCCTCTTGAAGGGTTTATTATAAGTTATTTACAAAAAAATCATAAAAAGAAAGTAACTAGAAAATTTCGAAACTCTAGCTTCAAGGAGAACTCACTATACTAGGGCCAATCCTAATCCAAATCCTGCCTCAGTATTTGATAATCCCAACCTAATTTCAAGAATATCCAAAAGACAAGAAAGTTCAGTAAGCCTAACACCTTTAATCAAAGCCAATTCATGCCTTAATGAGTGGTTGTTTTTAGAAGACCTCCCCTTCGATGAGTCATTTGACCTTTCCCTATTTAGAACCAAGTTTGAAAGTGCACTTGATGACATATTTCTAGATCCAAAGTTTATTGCAGATCTTGAAGTCCAAAAGGAAAACCTATCAATTGATCAATATATTCTAAATTCCCCTCATTCATCCCTTACTACTGCTAAGATCCCTGAGCTTTCCGAAATAGGCTCAACTCCCTTTAGTTCACCATTATTCCCTTCCACCTCTGAAGTTCATTCCTCACCTCCATTTACACCTTCACTTCCCCACCAACCTATCATTACACATCAATCACCCATTGCTCCAAGTTCTTCATCAACTATTGTATCACCTCCTAGTACCCCAACCCCACTTCTTAGTCCTTCCCAACTCAGAGCCATTGCAAATAGATATGCTCCTCTTATATTACCTACTCCATGAGGTGCCATGCCACAAGATTTCTAGAACACAATTTTCCAATTCGATGGAATAGGAACTTACACGGCATAACAACATACAAACACAATGACAAATTTCTCTGAATTACATGAAATTGATATTGGTGATGTCCAAATGAGACTTTTTGCTCAGAATCTATCTAGTGATGTAAGAACATGGTTTAGATATTTACCTGCTAATAGCATAGACACTTTAGAAGTATTTTATCAACAATTTTTAAATAGATGGGAAAGGAAAAAAAAAACTCTGCAGATCCTCTCAGAATATGAAAACATCAAGAGAGGACCAAAGGAAACAGTCCAGGATTACTGTACCAGATTTAATAATATATACAATGCAATACGAGTCAATCTTAAACCCCCACCTGGTTTAGCTCTGATAAAGTTTCCTGATGGGTTTGATACTAATATGGCATTTCAACTGAGAGAGAGAAATCCTCCAACTTTAGAAGACATGCAAAGTGTAGCAATTAGTGTAGAAGCTAATTTTCTAGCAAAAAGAGCTAGGGTTAGGAATGAAAGGAGAGGACCCTTGAAAGATGAAGCCTCACCCTTTCACCTTAAAATAGATTCCATAGCCAAACGAATGGAAAAACTAATGGATAGGATAGAGAACATTGAAAGGAAGCCTCACTAAGATAATCAACAAGCACCTCTAGTGAGAAATCCAAACCTTAGAAAGAATCAAAATCAAAATACTAGAAAAAAATGGGCTTGCTCAAAATATTAGGCCTCCTTTTCAAGAAAAATATGCTGAAACTTCCCATTCAGAAGACCCTGAACAAGACATGCAAATTAACTTAATGGGATTAGATGATGGGGAAACTGTCTTTTTAACCTAAGATGATAAGGAATTACATATGCTTCAGCAATTGCAGACCCAATCTGGAGAATCATTCGATTACAAGAAGGGGTATGATTCTGCTATCTTCGCAGTGCACAAACAGTACAACTTGAGAAGTAAAAAGAACACTGATACTCCTGACCAAAACAAAAAAGCAGTGCCAAATCAACCTAAGAAAATCAAAGCAGTTCTAGTTACTAAAACTCTCCAAATCCTCTCTAGAACAAATCAAAACCCTTCTCGCCCCACCATTGTAGATATAATAAATGACCAACCCCCTAATAATCAACCATCCACTTTAACCCCCTCCAGGGAGATAGTGCAGGAATCTAAAAACATCACATTAGAAAATCCACAGAAAAATACATCAAATGTAGAAAAAGAAGAGCAATCTACTTCAAATCCTGCCATGAAAATTTCAAATCCTCAAACAGAGAAAGCCCCTTTG
The DNA here is from genome assembly GCA_000404065.3 of Pinus taeda. Taxonomy (NCBI): domain Eukaryota; kingdom Viridiplantae; phylum Streptophyta; class Pinopsida; order Pinales; family Pinaceae; genus Pinus; species Pinus taeda. The sequence continues at coordinate 13,755 of APFE031336008.1, forward strand.
CCTTTCAATTTGGGAGCAGAGGTGGCTAAGCTAAAAATCTCAATCCCCTTAACAGAGTTGATTAAAAATGAAACTTACAAGTCTCAAATAAGTGAATCCTTAAACTTTGTTGAGAATGAAGATTCTGTTAACTTGTTTGATGATCAACCTGAGCTTATATTTGGTCCCGATGTTAATGGAAAACCGTTATAAGGAGGGACACCACCCTTTTATATTAGCCTTAACATTCATGATAAAATCTTACACAATGCAATGTTAGATTCTTTGGCTTCACACAATTTAATGCCTAAATTTGTTATGGAAAATTGAACTTGGACATTACCGGACCTTACAAACATTTGTTCTCATTTGGTTCAAGTCAAGTAAAGTGTCTAGGGTTAATCAAAGACCTGTGTGTTTCCTTAGTATAATATCCTGCTAAGACCATTCTCATGGACATAGTTGTTGCTGATATACGACCTAAATATGGCATGCTATTGTCTAGATCATGGGGAGCTAAACTCCAAGGATCTTTGCAACTTGACATGTCATATGCCACAATTTCAGTCTTTGGACATCCAAAAAAACTGTACAGAGAGACTCTAATGAAATATGTAGTGAGTAGCCAGGATAGGCCTCAAATCTTTCCTATCTATTCTATGCATTCTGACATTGATTATTTTATTCTGTACAATGATGAACAAACACAAGAAACTACTTCAAACAACATTATTTCAAAACCAAAAGAAATTGCAGTTACAGGCCAAAATGAAATTGTCCAAATTCAAGAGATTTTAGATAAAAAAAGAAGATCAATACACCTTAATCAATGAAGATTTTGTCCACCCCAAACAGTAAGAATTATGAACATGAAATATTATGGCATCTTGAATTTGATGGGTCAGTGAATAAATTAGGAGCAGGAGCAAGAGTATGGAAGTACAATTTAGAGAATGATTACTCAGAATGCCATGCTTCTAGGTCTCAAATTGGTTAGAAAGTTAGGAGCCATAAGAGTGTCTATTATGGGAGATTTTGAGATGGTTATAAAACAAATTAATGTTGTATATATGACCAAAGACCCTAGATTAAGTTTTTATAGGGGAACAATTGTAGAAATATTGAACACTTTTCTAGAAACTAAGCTTGCAGTCATCCCAAGGAAACATAATATGCAGGCTCATAGTTTAGCAATGTTTGCGAGGACTTGTAAGTTACCATTCCAAGCTAACCATCAATATACTATTGAGGTTACACACAAATGTGCTATCCCAAATAACTTGAAAAACTGGCAAGTATTCACTAATGACCAACAGATAAATAATTTTTTTAACTTTAGAAGAAGAATTTGTAAATAGTAATATAGATACTCACATAATAGTAGATTTTCCACAGTGTTCATCTTTATATGGTCGACGTTTCGAGTCTAAACCCAGACTCATCATCAGGACTGATGTACGGAAAAAAGAAGGAAAAGGGTTTGATATAAATATGAAAAAGGTTATATACAGAGACAGAATGGCCGACTCAATGTCTGTTTATTATAATTTTAATTATTTATATTATTATATAAATCATTAACTATCATTGTTTATATTATTAATAATTAATTTATTATTATTAATCATTATTAATATTATTGTTTATATTATTATTATTAATCATTATTTAAATTATTGTTATTAATCAATATTAATGTTCTTAATCATTATTTT